>JBBBDQ010030021.1:0-133919 GCA_037127315.1 Ascarosepion bandense
TTTTGCCCTTTTTCGCAAAAATAATTGACAGAATATCACAGCCAGTGAAGGCGTGTCTGTCTGTCTTGCTTTCTTGCCTGCGGGAATTTCTCTTCTGTAGTTACTAAGAACTCGGGAGAACCCTCAGACCCCTCCAATTATCACCCTATCAGTCTCCTACCGATTTTTGGCAAAGTGTTCAAGGTCATTATCAATGCTGAAGTGGTTCAACATCCCATAGCCCACTACCTATTCTCCGATAAACAGTATGGCTTCCGCTTCGCCAAGTCTACTGCTGATATGCTAATAATAAGTTCGAGCTGTTGCCCTGTATATCTCCAAAGCATGTGACAGTGTGTGACACGCTGGATTTTTGCACAAGCTACAGAGCTAGGGTATATCTGGCCGCTTGTTTGACAATCAAATCGTTCCTCTCGAACCGCGTAATGAAGGTCATATTGAACGGGCATGCTGTCAGATCCTATCATACGAACGCAGGTGTTCCTAAGTTCTTTGCTTTTTCTGATTTTCATCAACGATCTCCCTGATGTAATCAGATTCTAAGTAAGCTTCTACGCTGACAAAACCACCATTTACTTCCGCCACGTTAAAAAATCTGCCGATACTGACATAACAAACCTTACTGTTGCTCTCAAAAAGGACCTCCAGTCAGTGGTGAACTGGGGTAAGAAATGGCTCGTAAATTCCAATGCTTCCAAAACCAAGCCGCTATCCTTTAACCACCAGAGACACTCTTTTCTACCCGACATCAGCATAAATCACTCTTGTCTCCCCGAAAGCAATACACTGCTCCTCCTCGGCCTCACTTTCTCAGCTGACCTTAAGTCGAACAACTACATTGAATTAATACCTAAATCTCCTACTAGGAAGGTCGGGTCTCTATGTCGGGCCAGGAAGTTTTTCTCTTCTGAATCCATTATGCACATATACAAATCTACCATCTGCTCTTGCATTAAATATTGCTCTCATATCTGGTCGGACACCCCTGATATTTATCTTTAGGTTCTCAACAAAATCCAAATAAGAATCTGCAATGTAGTCTGTCCCGACCTGGCAGCTCGACTCCAGTCTCTCTTTCACCGACGAGATGTGACTTCCCTCTGTCTCTTCTACAAATACTTTCACGGCTTCTGCTCCGAAGAGCTTAGCTCCTTGATGCCCCCTCTGCATGAATTTACTCGAGCTACTAGACTAGCAACAAGGTCCCACCCTTTTATAGTGAATGCAATCAAGTTTAACCACAACTTCTACTCTTCCCGCCTGTGGAACACCTTCCGTATTCTTACTTCCCCAATAGCTACAATCTCTAAGAGTTTAAATACGTCAACTGTCATCTCTTATCTCCTTGACTCTCATACGTTCCCCGACACTCTGTACCTTGTTCTTCCTTTTGACACTTTACCCTCACGCAGCTCTCTTCACAACAATGTTCCCGTTCTTCTCTTACCCATTCTCCGACACCTACTGTGACCTGTTCTCATTTCTCTTCACTCTCCTATTATGTAACCCCCTGCGCACCAGTAGCAGTACTGCCTTGCTTGGAGTGAGACGATTATAAAAAAATATAAGCATTTCCACTCCACTCTCATCAGTAATCTCTTCCCTCTCCAACTCTCTTCCTGACATCCCCTGCAACCTCTCATTCCTCATAACATTCCTCCTATATAACGCCCTGCACAACAGTGGCAGTAAAATACTTTGCTTGGGGCGACACGATTATAAAAGAAAATTACTATAAATAGGTAGTGTTAGTAATTTTATTATATAAAAATGTATTGCTGGTATTTTTGCTATAAAAATGTATTTTTGTACTTTCGTTGTGTTGTTTTTATTTGAGGGTTCACTATTTGCCCATAGATGGGACTTCTAACAGGTGCTACCACCCGTGTTACGGGTGAGCCTGTTAACAACAACAATTAATAGGTGTCTGCGTTTTCATACGTACCATGTAACAGAAGATACACCGTATTAAGCAGTTTGAGGCTTTAAAAAGTTTATGTAAATATGTTAAGCTGATGAAAGTTCCGAGTCATAATAATATACATATTTCTAGTAGGAAAACATTTGTGCAAGGTTTAGAATTATGGCTGAAACTTTTGATAAAACAAAGATGAAGGTTGTCTTTGAATAATTAAATTAGAATTTGACTCAACGAGAGATAACTCGGAGGTTGGGAAATTCCAGAAACTGTTCAAACCATCCGAAAGATGTTTGCAACTGCTGGAAGTCTTTCAAGTGCAAAGAAACCTAGAAGACCATAAAAGTTTAAAAAGTTGTTCGGACTGTTGTCCTCATCTTTGTTGAGGACAACAGTTGTAGAGTTTTGATTGCTGGTCTCATTATATTTGATTTGGGCGGCTTAGCTTTCTCTAGTGTCTGTTTTCCATCTTAGCTTATCTGCCTGAGATGAGGAATGTCCAAGGCTATTTCCTCGATTCGGGCAATGACGTCCAAGTACGGCACCCGCCTGAAGGTTGTTGCGAATTTGAGACTCTTGTTCAGCACTTACACTTAAGAAGCACTCAGCTGATGTTGACTAATGTTGATAGCTGCCTTCCCTACAAAGAAATTACACCATTATCATACTAACAGCTGACAAAGGCGATGCGACTGTAGTGATAGGCAAAACAGAATATACAGAAATATTGGAAAACCTCTTTTGAAATGATGGTGAGTAAAGAAAAATTCAACGTTGAAAACAGAACGACAACTGTCGCAGATCCTAATCAAGAAGAAGGATCACTTCCCACCTAGGACATATAGGCAGTTGTCTTACCTCACATATATGGTCTTTCCAAAATTCACAAAGACGGTATTCCGCATAGGCCAAATGTTAGCTGCCAAGACTAATTGTGTGTCACCCCCGAGTTGTTTCATATGGATATAAATGAACCATCATATCCCCAAAATTTATTTCACAAAAGACGCTTCCATTCAATCCAATCAGATGGTGAACCTGAATTTAGTGAATTTGTTTACCAAGGTACCCACAGTAGAAGCACTATCGGTAGTCTGGGAGAAACTGGCCTCGGACTCATCTTTAAGAGAACGCTCCATTATATTAACAGATAACCTGATGTAGATGCTGACTTTACACAAACAATACGCTTCGGAATTGGATTAGGCATATATCGGCAGGATGAAGGCTTAGCAATGGGCATGCCATTATGACCAGTCATGACTAACATATCCTTGGAACACTTTGAAGAGATGACATTAGAATCCACATCATTAAAGCCAACTCTATGGCAGAGATACGTAGATGACACCTTCATACTCTGGCCACACCAGGAAGAGGTTCAGTCACTACTGGGCCATGTAACCTCAATAAAAACATCGATAAAGTTCATAATAGAGAAAAAAGAACAATAAAATAGCGTTCCTGGATGTACTAATAGCTCGAAAGAGAATGGGTTCAAGATATCTTTATATTGCAAGCCAACATTCACCGGACAATACCTAAACTTCAACTCCCGCCATATGTCCCAAAAATGCATACACATGGTCCAGTGAATATAAGTGTTGATCAGATCCAATGACTTGATTCAAAGATTTGAGAGGTCAATAACTGACGACAGCAAAGTTAAACAAAAAACTTAGAGAGTTAAAGGAAGATAGCTAATACTGAGACATCTGGAAGACTCATGGAATGATAACAATCTACTCTAGTTAACGAAAAGAAATAGTTCAGTTCAAAATTCCTATATGAAGAAGTTCTGATCCTACAACGACCGAAACATCGTTAATATGGCAACAAAGATGAGGACAACAGTACGAACAATGTAAATAGTGTAAATAATTATAATACTTCATCTCAGAAATAAAGACAAATGATAAACTAGTAAATTCTGGCAAATAAAATAGCAAATATTTACGATTACCACCAATTGCAAAAGAAAGATAGTTAAAACTTTGAAAAATATCACATCACTCGGAAGCTCGAAAAACGTAAAGCGTAAATGTTAGTTGACATACTTAGACTAGAGACAAAATTACATGAATTGTGAAGAGTCTGAAGCCGATATACCTGGCCATGACCAATAACATTGCAAATTTTTTCTCTGGATTTTAAGAATCCCTAAATATATAGCAGGAGCGCCAGACCAAATATGACATCAATATTCAAAGCATGGACCCATAGTTGACTTATAAATATGTAAAATAGATTCTGAAGGAAAAAAATTGTCTAGTACGACACAATGAACCAACATTGCTAGCAGTAAACCTAGCAATTGATGCAATATAATATAATCATTAATAATAATAATAATAATAATATAGGATATTAGTACGTACCTTCACTCATTTTCTATAACTAACTTTTAAATTGAATTTTTAAAAATAAAAAAGTTTTCTTGAAGCTTTTATTTTAGTTTTAATTGAAAGCTAAATGACTAAATTTACTATTTCCAGTAAGCAAAATATTCTGGTGTATTTCAAACAAATTATATTGATTGGAATCCATTTTTTTTTTTTTTTAAATTTTTCAATTTTGGGCCATTTTTGAGCGATCGACTCATTTGTAAACAAAAGTTAATTCCCAGTTTTAAAAATCTTGCAAAAGTAAAATATACATTTGTGACACATTATTTTTAGAAAATTAGCAAATTTAACGTTAAATTAATCTTATTTGTATTAGTATTACTTATTTATAGCATGAAATTTAGAATAAAACTATTTCTTAATGACAGAGTTGAACTTTCTGACCTTTCTTCTGTGTTTGAAATGTGATGACATCTCAACAGATGCGAGATATGACAAGTGTATGGCGATCACAAGTGACGTAATTATACAAATTTACTTTCTATAAGGGGAAGAAACCGTGAAACACATAACCTTTTAATGTACACACAGAAATTAGGAAAGCACGATGATTTGTTTTAAACTTTTCAATTTTAAATTAATAAATATAATCTTCACTTACTAAGTTAATAAACTAACGACAACAAAACTTTATATTCAAAAGTATTTTTAAAATATTTTTGAAACTTTATAAATTATTATAATTTGAAAAGTTAAAACAATTTTTTTTAAATTTCATTATTAATCAAACTTCTTCAGAATATAATGTCCTTAATATATATTATTTATTAAAGCAATTAAAAGCTTATCAAATTAAATAATATTATTGTTTTATTGCACTTTTAATTTTACTATTGGGAGCAGATTTTTGGAAATAAATTCAAAATGTTTAAAAAAAATAATAGATAATTTACAATTATTTGATTTTTGCAAGAATTTTCAAATTAATATGTTTTTCATCGGGAAAAAACTTAGTTACGGAATATATTTTTCATTGTGATCTCTCGTAACGATTTGGTTACCAGCTACCTAAAATCAAACAAATATTTTAACTGAAATTTCAAACGTGTTAGAAGGTATTAAAAAGGTTTTAAAATAATTAAAAATACATTGATCTTTCCTCTTGTTAATAGCATAAATATTTTTATGAAAAAAAAGTTCGTTTTTAATAAGTTTGGGGCATTTTTTTTTCAGCGATTTAGTGGAGGTGTTTATAAGAAATTTGTGGAAAATGAAAAAGAAGAAAACAGAAATAAAGAAAGTCTTCACATGTAGGAATGTCAAATCTTCAAGGCAAAAACGTGGGAGCGAAAGAAAGAGAAAAAATTGTGTAAAAGGAAAAAAAATCAGATTTAAACAGATAAGAAAAAGCAGTGAAAAACTATAGAAAAATAACAATGATAAGCAATAGAAAGAAATTTGCTAATAAATAAGTAGGTCAATAAAAAAAAATGGCTGTAATGGAAATTATTTTTTTTCTTTTTTCTTCCTTTTTTTTTAATGGAGGATGAGAAGAGAGTGTGTCCAGCGTAAAGAAAGCAAACGAAAAGAAAAAAAGTGGGGGAAAGCAGGTAGAAAAGGAAATTAGCAAGAGGTAAATCATAAAAAAAGGCTGCCCAAAAAAATGACGGTTGAATTTTAAAACAAATGGGAAAAACGGAAAACTTTTTAAATCAACAGAGCATCGAAATGAAAAGGAGGCGTGGCTTGTGACTTTACTTTTTTGATTGGTTCTTTGTTGTAACTTGCCGTGAGTTTCTCGGGTGACATCTGACACGAAGAATATCTACTTTTACATTTTTGTATACAGACAACATGAAAGAATGTGAAATCCGCCCTCACACACCTTTCTCTCTCTACCTCTCATCTCTCACACATTTTATCACTAGCTCTGTCTAATTTGCAAAAAATCACTATGACTTTTATTATTAGACTATGCAACAATGTATGTGACTCTTACTTAATCTCTTATACCACCTCTATCTCTTTAAACACACACATGCACACACACATATAATAGCTAAACATTTAATGCAAAGGCACACACACTTTTATGTGCACTCGGTCGAGTCGGCGTACAGTTACAGGTGGCTAGTCTTAAGTTTAACAGATCATTACCACTGTGTAGTGAGGTTTAAGCTTTTATGGCCCGCCACTTGTATCCAAGGATGCCCGGCTAGCTAATCCCCGTTGCAGGCCTATGCTCAGGAACATTTGTGTTTGTTCAGCACCCAGAGAGCTCACCTGGGGTTTATACTGCTATATATGCTGAGCAGATTTAGTTACAGTTTCTGGGATATAGCCTGTTATTTGGTGTGATCAAAAGTCAGAACAAGGTCAATATGCTCAAACCTTCGGTCACGATGACTTGCGATTTGTGCTAGCATAGCCATCAACGGCTCACAAAGTGGTAGATTCTCACTGGGTACCTCATAATTGTGGCCTTGTGATAAACTAAGTTTAATAAATACCCATACTCAGTAGCTCTTTCTCACTCCATTGTGTAGTACAACTCGAAGTTACCTCCCTTAGACCCTAGAAATACTATTAACACTCCTGTTTTATAAGGGCAGTTCTGCAGTCCGATATAAATAAAACACTCTTTTTATATAGCTCCTTGCCGGAATAAACGTTAAAAGCTAATACTGCATTGTCTTTATTAATTAGTCCAATATAGTCAATCCCCATATTATATAATGTCAGATGTGGTCTACTGAAAGGATTTCTAAAAGAAGGCTACAACGAAAAACAAAAAATAAAAAAAACACGAATTTTTTCTAGGCTAGACGCTAGCCACGCCCTGCACACACGCATAAAGAAAAAAGTGAAAGACTTCCATAATTTGAGAGAGAAAAAGAAAGAATTTTTCACAGAGAATTGTAAGTTTATTTTATTCATTTTAATTGAAGGAATGTCTACGAAACATTTTTCTGTGAATATTCCGCCTCCTTAGAAAATGTCTTCATCAGGAAATATTGCTAAAAACTCAAAAGGAGTTTTTAAAATTATTTAGTCGCCAGTCGACTCTCAAATGAAGTCGATACAGAATATAAGACATCTGTATTTCTAGCAATCATTGGTCAGGAGTATTTTGACATTTATGAGGGATTGCAATTTGACGATGATTCACAAAAAGAAGATTTGAACGAGGTTATTAACAAATTCGAAGAATTTTTCATTGGTGAGATACATGAAGCATACGAGTCTTATCAATTCCACCTTCGGAAAAAAAAATTGAAAATATATAGCTGTTTTACATTAATTTGTACAGAACTGCAACTTCTGACAATTAAAAGACAGGCTCGTTAGGGATCAAGTCGTTGTAGGTGTTAAAGATGATTCATTAATAGATAAATTTTTGGCAGACAAACCGTTAACCCTCGACAAATGCCTACTGATAGGTAGAACTCAGATATCATCCAATCACCAAACGAAAACAATTTCCTCAACTGTGAATGCAACAGACAGACCCACAATTAAACCGTATCACAAAATCCTATAAAAAGTATCAACATAAAAAGAAGCTGTCTAATACAAAGTTCATGCGGTGTGGAATGTTCACATTTCATAACAGAGATGACTGCCCCGCATCAGCAACAAGATGCAGACGGTGTTCCAAAATAGGGAACTACGCAGCTGTTTGTAAGAAAATGACAAGAGTTAAGGAAGTTGAAGATCAAGAACAACACTATTTCTTAGGCTCTGTCACATGGAAAAAAATGCAGTAGATGAAGATAAGCTCGAATGGCAAGAGAAGATAAAAGTTACCACCAAAGTCTACAGAAAAATAGTCCATTTTAGACTTGATCGGGCGCAGACGTGACTGTATTACCAGGATGGTTCTTCGATGAAAATTCTCCTGTAATAAAGCCTACAAACAAGAATTTATACGGACTAAGACGGCATGAAATCCAAGTTCTTGGGCGTGTAGTTGCCACACTGAGTTGTGGGGAAATCTATTCGCAACAGGAAATGCACGTTGTGCAAGATCTAACAAAACCATTATTGGGTGGACCAGTAACCAAAGCTTTCAATTTATTGAGTAAAATTAATACAATAAAGAGTTGTGGCCACCAATACAAAAAAAGAATTCCCCGGTGTGCTCACAGGCCTTGGTAAATTGAAACATTTTTACAAGATTCATTTGGATGAGACAGCACAACCTTTTTCAATCGCAGCCCCTAGACGCCTACCACTTCCCATGAAGAAGAAAGTCCAGGAGTTAAAACGATGAGTGAAGGAGAAAATTATCCGTCCAGTGAAGTCAGCAACAGAATGATGTACTCCTATTGTAGCAGCACCGAAAAGAGATGGTAAAGCCAGACTTTGCGTCGACTATTCTAAATTAAATGAAAGTGTGAAACAGGAAAACTTTCCGCTTTTCATCAACCGATGAACTCCTTGCTGGACTTAACAGAACCACTGTGTTCACTAAACTTGATTGTAACAGTGATTTACATCAAATAGTTTTACACAAGGACTCACAGGAACTCACAACATTCATTACGCCGTATAGTCGATTCTGTTACAATAGAAATTAGTAAAACAACTTTCCAGAAGTAGCTACTCCAACAGAATTGTTTACTTTACCAACTGTATCCACAAAAATTCCTGAGTACAGCCAAGGCAGTTCAACAGAGCATCTTACAGAACAAGTTGACTAAACACAGACCCAGTTCACTGCACACAGAGATGTCCCACCTGTTAACTCAAGGAGCTCCAAACCAGCAGTGTATACTAGGAGTGGTCGGAGAATTCGGCCACTTAAAAATTCTGATAACTTGAAAGAGAGATGTAGTGTAACTCGAAGTTACCTCCCTTAGACCCTAGAAATACTATGAACTCTCTTGTTTTCTAAGGGTAATTTTGTAGCCACTAAGCCACGAGGAGTTACTCGAACCCGGATGAGCCTATGATCGGAGTAAATTATTGAATAAAAACGTGTACAACCTAAAAGCCCGGCATCAACTAGAAATCATTCGAGGTAGCTAGAATACACCGCCGTAGCCAAGGGCCCCTATTCGTCCAAGTCCACACTACCAACTTGGAGTATACATAACTTGTAGACAAAGTCAGGAAATGGTTTAACATCCTGGTTGTTAGTACCCGATCTTGCCCCTGTACGATCTATGTCGGGGTCAAGGACGGCGTTCCAATCACCCGCTAAAACTGCCCGATAAGATGTCGTCAAAAGCGGCTCGATCCGCCGAAACAAATCAGGCTGCTCTATATGGTCATTGAGCGCATAAACCCCAATGAAACAAAGAGCCCTATCCTTTATACTAACATTCCGCACGCAAAGCCTGCCTGCCAGATCTGCGGAGACAAGAGCACATGCCGCATTCAAAGACTTACTCAACAGCCAGGAAACTTTTCTCGAGTGTCCATCAAAATATGCTGAACAGAGAGCAAACTCACTGAAAAAAAATGCTTTCATGGTCGTCTGTTAAAAACCAGGTATCCAGTACACAACATACATCCACCCCGAGACGCTGAAGATCGCAAGTGAGCCTCGCTCTGCGAGACTCCGACCTCAGGCCACGAGAATTCTCACTAGCCAATCAGACTGGTTTGGATTGCTCTTCTGTCCCATTGAGCCTAGACCCATTTCACTCTTTATGATATCATTAAAATAAAACGATGTACAATGGACTTTGGCCAAAGACGAAAAAAAAGTCCACCAAAAAAAACAAAACAAAAGGACAAGAAAAGAATGAAAGCTCTTAAATAAAATACCATAAAGTTTAAGAAATAAAGCCGAATTAAAATAAAACAAAAACAGAAGTCTGTGAAAACTAGAGGTTAACCAAAAAAATATCGGCCTAAAACCGAGAAGGGAAATTGTCAAAAACAATTAACAAACTCCTTTCGTTTAAAAGTTCTTCAAAACTTGTCCAAATAAAGCAGATAAATAAAACAGTAAACTAAATTAAACAAAAACGCAATAAAACAAAAGCAGTAGTTTGGTTTTTAAAAAGAATAAAAATGGCGGCCAAAGCCGACGAAAAAAAATTGAAAAAAAAAGATCAAAAATTGAATTCAAACAAAAAACAAATAAATTAGTCAAGGAAAAATAAATTAAATCAACTTAACCAAGTTTATTCCGAAAAAAAAAATTGTTCTTAGAAAAAATCCAAAAAAGGTTTGTGTAGAATACGAACTCCGTTTAACTGCACTGGTTTTCAAATAGGTCAGTTCACGCTCATAAAAAGAAACTTAAACTACCATAGCGACGAGCTTTTCCGAACAATTATCATGAAAGTATTTATAGAAAAGACACAGGAGAAGTGACTAAAGCCGAACCACCAGATCGTGATCAATAACATTGCTGATTCATGTTTGGATTTTATCACTGAGCTCTGGCTAAATAGCAGGGGCACCGGGCCATAATTCCATAATTTTTCTTACATATTTATAAGTCTGATTTCGTTCATGCCTCAAAAATTACTGCCACATAAGGTCCGGTTCTCTTTCTATATATTTAGATATATCTGAATTGCCATGATCTTTTGAGAGGTTGCATGAGGTGTCAGGGAGAGAGTAGGAGAAGGAAGAGAATACTGATCAGAGTGGGGTGGACGAAGAAAAAAGCAAGAGAGAGAGCGAGAGAGAGAGAGAGAGTGTAAGTTAATGAGACAGGAGATGACTATTGACTTTACATTTAAATTTTTGGAGATTATAGCTGTCGGGAAAGCACGTATGCGGAAGGGAATTCCACAGGCAGGAAGTGCGAGTAAAGAAGCTGATGGAGTAGAATTTGTGTTTACAATTTGCGTTTATTGGTTTCACAGTAAAAGGGTGGGACCTAGTTGCTAATCTTGTGGCTCGAGGAAATTCATATATGAGCTAAGTTCATCGGAGCAAAAGCCGTGAAAGTATTTGTAGAAGAGACACAGGGAAGCCACACTGTGTCGGTGAGAAAGCGACTGTATCTTAGCTGCCAAATCATGTAGCGAGACATCGAATAGAGGAGGAAAACAGTCATTAGCTGCGACATACACTGGAAGGGAACTGACGCGGGCTGCAGCAAAGTGTGGCCTCGGGGTTGCCCACTGAAAGTGCCCGCAGGGACACCTATCCATGCGCGACATGGCACTGCAAGGACCCCAATATTATGCAACTGTTGATCAGAGCGATCGCTCTTGACGCTACGCAAGAGATAGGGCTCCTAACTACCAGTCGGAAGCAGCAACCAGAAAACTGCCAACCCGGTACCCTCACAATGAAGAGACGTTACCACACACATCGCAGGAAAATCGCAGAAGCAACATTACTGAGGTCTGAGGAGGAAAAGAGAGCCGGAGACCACTTCTTGAACAGGGAAAAAGAGATGAGCCTCTACACCTGTTCAATGGGCGCGGGTGGAGTGTGAACCGTGCGGTAGGAGGGTCTGTCTACTCCAATTTAAAAATAAATAAATAAATAAATAAATAAAGTAAAAGTTTCAACTTAGTTAAAGTCCAAACTACCTGCAACAAAATTTCTGACGAGTTAATTTTTGTAAATAGCATAATGTTCAATTGAGCAAAGAAAAATAGTCATAGAGAAATACAACAAATGACTTACATTGAAGAAATTCAACTCTGAATAGAATCTACCCACTGGATAAGAGAAAAAGTGACGAATTTTTTAGGGGTGGAGAGGAGTAGTAAAATAATATTCAACACACAGCCCACACAATTGTAACGGCTCGTTAGATAAAAGTAGGGTTAACTACTACTTGGGCAACGTTGGTCAAAGTGTTCAGTAGGGTTGCTGTATTTTCCATTTCTTGTCTAAAGGCCACCAATATAATGCCATCTTCTGAGAAAATATCATACTCGAATAAACAGTGTTATTGCAATTTGATAAAACTAAGAAAGAAAATATTTTTCCTTTCCTGAAATCTTAAAGAGTGGACTGAATAATTACAATGCTTTCATCCTTTACGACTTCATTGAATTAAATTTATATTTATGTTGATGCGATTAGTCATGCGTACAAACAAAAGAAAGGCACTGAGAATATTTTTTTTATTTGCACAGAGAATTTAGAATGTTTGTTTTTTTTTGTTCCTTTTTTATTAATGTTTTTGGTTATATAATCTAGCCAATTTCAATTAGATACATTTTCTTTAAGATTATGTTTCCATCAATTTTGTTATTAAATATCCCACATTGTGATAATAGAAGATATTTTTTTTAATCGTATCACCCCGAGCAAGGCGGTAACGCCACTGATATGCAGGGGGTTACATAAGAGTAAAAAGATTAGGGGGCTATATAACAGTAAAAAGATTAGATAGGAGAGAGTGAAGAGAAAGACGAACCAGTTAGAAAGGAGCAAGAGAAGAGTGGGAATAAGAATGGTGAAAATTTGTAAAAATCTGGATGCAAATTTACTGTGGATGACCTAGGGATTAAAGCATTTTCGAAACATTTTCATCTTAGTAAATTATTGCTATGCGATATCTGTCTTTCTGTATGAAAGTGAATGTTGGATGATTTCATCAACGTTGAAGGAGAAGCTCGAGGTAGCAGAAATATAGATTTACAGAAGGATGCTGAGGATACCATGGATTGAGCACGTGACCAACGATGAAGTGTTGGAAAGGATGCAGACAAGTTTCCTGGGACACGTAATGAGAAGGAGGGTATAGAGAATTTAATACTCGCAGGACAGATAGAAAGAAATAGAGACAGAGGAAAGCAGCGCGAGACGTACTCGATAGGCCTGAGCAAATGGATGGCGGGGTGAGGCTTGGGAGAGATACCAAGAGGAAAAATATTGAGAGCGACAAGAAACAGAGCCAAGTGGAAGTCCATGATCACCCACGTCCTGAAGGGACACGATACATGAAGAAGAAAAAACTGTTTACTTTTTTAATTAGAGTATTATTTTTTAAATGAAACTTGTGGGCGGTCTCATTTTGGGTGAGTAACTATACCACATTTGAAGCTATTATGCAAATCAAATAAATCTCAGCAACTCAAAAAAGTTCTGAACCAATATTTCTCAAGTTTAAATTCGTTCTTTTCCACCCGTAATAATATCTTGATTAAGGACCACCAACCTCATGCTATCTATTGGAAAAATATCATCCTACAGTAAACAGTGTTATCCCAGTTTGTTTGTTTTCTTTTTTCTTTCCTGAAGTGTGCATACATTTTTTGTGGACTCTATATATATATATATATATATATATATATATATATATATATATATATATATATACATTTTTCTACCAAAGTGAACTAGGCCAGAATTTGAACACGGGTCGCCGACTTCACCTTTCATGCCGATGATTATTGGGCTCTCTCCGCTTCCCTTGTGATTTTTAGACAAGACCAAAGATTAAGAAGAGGTATTCTACCTTTTTTTCTTTAATCGAGTTACGATTTTAAAAAATGTACACTTTACTCGTTAGACAGAATTAATCTAAACAAGTATTGATTAATTCAACCGACTAGGTCTGTCTGTTTAATTTCTTTTTTTAGTATTTTGTCCGGTTCTCGAATAAGACGTTCTGTAGCGGAAAAAAATGGAGAAGAAACTGTACTAAATTCATATTTATGAATTATATGAACTTCAGACGGTGTACATTATTTCCGAAAACTGGAAAAAACTCAATAAAAAATAAACAGACAGACTCTGTCGTTTGAATCTGACAAAACTTGTTTCAACAAGCACATATACAGGGTGTTGCAAACGTCTGGACCCATAGACAATTTACTATATAACAATTAACAGTTTATATATAACAATTGATTTACTTATGGAAATTAACTACGTAACAATTTACAGTTTATAATAAGTGTTCGAAATGAATTCCATCTTTTTCCAAACACATTTTTACTCGTAAGACACATGATCTTTGCATATTTCTAAGAATAGAGTTATTCCCTCTTATGGTTTCAATTACTTATGTTCGTGTTTAGAAATGATAAGCAAACGATTAAAATTAAAATTGATTTACCTATGAAAATTAACTATATAACGATTACAATAAGTGTTCGAATTGAATTGCACCTTCTTCCAAATATTTTATAACTCAGGAGATACATATTCTACTCTTAGTTCTTATGTTAGCTCATGTTCTCCGGAGGTTCTACTCTTTCTGAAATTATTAGCTTTTCTGCCATGGGTAATAATCTGAAAAATAATAAATAAAATTAGTTACGATACTTAAAGGATCAAAATTATGTTAAAAATAAGAAAAAAATTATAGTAAATTGCCTTTGAGTCTAGACTTTTCAAGCACCACCCTGTATATTTAAGTTTTGTTAAATTCAAACGGGAGTCTCTCTCTCTCTCTCTGTTCATATATATATATATATATATATATATATATATATATATTAACCATTTCACTCAAAGCAAGGCAAGAAAGCCACTACGTCGCAAGCGGGTTACTTCGTGTTAGAGAATATTAAAAAAACTACTAAGAAGAGGGACTGATAAAAGAACAAAGATTAAGAAAATAGAAGATAACGATTGGCATCGCATTTAAATTTCCACTGACGAGAAGTGCGATAGAAGGACCTGTCAGCACAGAATTTACGATTTCATCTCGCAATTTCAATCGTAAAATGATGTAACTTTAGCACCAATCTAGTAGAGCACTTAAATTCATAAAGCCTATACATATTTATGGATGTAGCAGAGAGATTCATCACTGTGGTTAACGAGCTTATCTATTACTGGGCAGAATTTTCCATTCATGATGGCTGTACCATAGTTGCGTCTCTGGGTTGAAATAAGCCAAGCTTCGGAAGTAGGTATCTATGTTTAATCCTTACAATTCAACTTTTGAAAATATCTTTATTTATTTATTTATTTATTTATTTATTTTATATCAAAAGAAAATTTGACTTTACACCCCTCTAACTCCATGTTTAGAGAGGTAATAGATTAGATAAATTTTTAAATAAAAACCGGAAGTACGTGAACTGGGAGATAAAAAACACGGCTGAGCCCAGAAAATTCGCCTGTTAACAGTTTTCGTTTCTCCATTTGAGCCAAGTGATTCGTCGAGCGCGTATGTATATTTCTGGTTTTATAAAAATGGATTGTTCTGTGTTACTGAATTACAGTGGTGTATATTGACACAAGAACAGGTAAGTAATGTTTTATTTCATTAAACCACAAGCTATTTCGTAAGAACGTTGGATGACAGGAAAGGCCAGACTCAATAACGACATTATGAGGCCATTCAGTGTCGAGTTTAAAAAGTTAAACTGGTAGTGAAACTTAAACATCTTTCTGGCCTTGCTAGCTTCCTCTCATTATATTTTAAAGGAGACGCATTTGGCACTATACCTGGAGATCTATGAAGAAAACCAATTAAATGCAAAAAGAAAATGAGATCAAATTAAAGGAAGTATTTACGGAAGTTGTGGCTAATAGAAAGCTAGGAAATAGATGTTTGCCTTAACGATTATGCTGGTAGGATTTGCTGGATTCATAGGAGAAACGTTGGAGAGACTGGTAAAGTTGGCATCTGTAATCAATTCCCAGGATCACATTTCGGTGGTCCTTCAACATTTATTTGATATAAAAACCACAGACAAGAATAATGTGATAATCAAGACTAAGATAATGACTGTTTATCAGGCAAACAAATTGTTATGGTGTCGGCTGTTGGTTTTTTTTTTTTTTGGGGGGGGGGGGGTTAATCGTATCACCCCGAGCAAGGCGGTAACGCCACTGATGTGCAGGGGGCTACGTAATAGTGAAAAGATAGGAAAAGAGAAAGCTGGAAACCACATCTTCAACAGGGAACATGGGATGAGCCTCTTAACTTGTTCAATAGACGTGGGTGGAGTGTGAACCGGGCGATAGATAGATCTATCTACTCCAATTGAAAAAAAAAACTGAGAAGATTGGAAAAGAGAAAGCCGGAAACCACATCCTAAACAGGGAACAAGGGATGAGCCTCTTAACCTGTTCAATAGACGAGGGTGGAGTGTGAACCGGGCGATAGATAGATCTATCTACTCCAGTTGAAAAAACAAACTGAGAAGATTGGAAAAGAGAAAGCCGGAAACCACATCCTAAACAGGGAACAAGGGATGAGCCTCTTAACCTGTTCAATAGACGTGGGTGGAGTGTGAACCGGGCGATAAATAGATCTGTTGTGCGGAGTTACGGATGACGTATCATTGGCAAGGAAATTTGAGAGATAGGCGTATGTTTAGCGGCTAAAGATTCGAACTTAGACTGCAAATGACTTGTAGTGTTCGAAAATATTTTTTAAACAATATAAATTAAGATATGGTAAAATGAACAAATTAAACAAACTCAAATTATAGCGGACAAATTATTATTACATACTATAATAAAATTGAATCAGATTATTATTTACAGAGAGAAATAAAAATTCTATAGCAATTAAAATATATTTCAAATTTTTAATCTTCAAAAGTTTCAGCTTATAATTATGTACAGTTATTAAGTTATTAGAAATTTTAAACTATTCAAATTGAGCCGCGTATTTTTCTGTTAAATATTAGCACACATTTTGTATCTACTATGACATCCGTGTGTGAGGTATAAATAAAAGAATAATGTATCAAACAGTCAGTCCGAGTAGCGGTCCATGCGAAGATCCGTGCGATAATCTGGGTAGCAGCCGGATGTAGCGGTCCGAGACGAAGTCGGTAAGAAATATTCCTATTTCTAGTCGCTTCGCAGTTAGGCAAAAACTATTTTCATAAAAAACAGGAGTATAAAATAATAATAACCATTATTTTTGTACATCATCTCAACAATTTCTGGAATCTAAAAATTCTGGATTTACAGATCATCTGCTTTATTTTTTTCTTTTCCATTTTCTTTATGGACAAGTTGAGTTTTATTACAAGGCCAAAATGTTCACACTCTCAACCATCTACAAACCTAATCCGGGTTTATCTTACAGGTAGGACGAAGCACACCATATAGTAAAATACTGCAACCAGGGAGATAGGCATAAGAAAATCAAACACCGCTCGGACATCTATATGCTAAAGACCATCAAGTATGTTACGCGTTGCTTTCCCCTATCCCCCTTTCTCTCTATTTGACCAGTGAGTATCAGATTCTCCAAGCCCTTTTTCTTCATTACATATCCCAGGAACTTCAGATGTCTTTATCTGGTGTTAAGTATCAATTTACTTTTCGTTTGCGTTCTCTCCAAAACCTTATCGTTGCTCACCTGCTCGGTTCATGGTATCTTCAGCATCCTTCTGTAGAACCGCATTTCGGTTGCTTCAAGTCTTCCATTCATCTTTGAGGAGATTGTCCGGCATTTGCTGCTATATAGAGGGACAGCTATTACATAACGATCCAGTACTCTCTTTCCAGCAAAATCTTTTTGTCTTTCAGTACTCTACTCAACTCCTGGAATGTATCCTTGGCAATACCAGTTCGTCTTCGGATCTCAGTGTCGCACTCTGTTAGGACACTTCCCAGGTATTTAAATTTCTGTGCCTGCTTGATTTTGGTACCCCCAGCATGTAATTGGCATTTTGGGCTCCTCTTTTTACTAATGGCCGTGAATTCAGTTTTCTTGTTTATATGTAGTCCTTTCTTTCCGCTTTCTTAGGGATCCCAAACTGATAAATAAGTTTTCACTGGCTTGGTTTCTTTTTATAGATATGTCAGCATTCTGCTGTTACAGTGCCTTATGTATAGATGAAAAGGAGTGGTTGCCTTTCAGTTGGTTATTGCTGGCTCAACCAAAACAAAGTCAACCAAACCTTTCACGTGTAAATGATGGGTTGTCATTAATTTCAGAGGGAAATGGAATGAATGTGGAATAAGTGAAAGGAAGGAATTTCAACACAGAGATATGTTCTTGTATTTTTATATCACTAAGAAAGGATTTTTAAAAAAAGAACGAAAATATATTAATGTCGACAGCTGAAAAGACATTAAATATGACTGTTAAGAAATGTGTGTCTCTGCGTGTGTGTTGTGTGCATGTTCAAAAGTTCAATCATAAGTCACCCAGGGCAAAAATATTATCTCCCGTATTAATATTTCTACGGACGCATGCATGGTTGAAAAGTGGAACAAGAGAGAAAGATTGTGTTCATCCTTTCGTAATTCTTAAATAGCTCAACCTAACATCGTCTTAGCAGTTTAAGTGGAGATAATACCCACAAGATGTAAACACTCCTTATTCTGTTGTTGTTATGAAGTAATTATGCCATATATATCACATTATTTAAGTAAAACGGGAATTAGTACCAACAAATATCAATATTTATTTGGATATAAATATGCTACAATTAAATATTCAGCATGGAACAAGAAGGGAAATGTATGTTGTTTTGGATCAGAACCAAAATGACGTTATCTGTTTGTGATGGATCAATCTTATCCCATCTCTGTCTAAAGGAAGATCTGTATTTGCACAGATTTGTTCACTTCTACTTTGTTTATATGTAGATGGGTATCTAACTGTAAATGTTTGGGATATTTGTGGAAGGAAAGAATTTCGACACGGAGATATTTTCTTGTATTTTTATATCAAATCAAAAAAGAGAAAACATATAAGTGTGTACATACCTGAAAAGAACATATAAGTGTGTACATACCTGAAAAGAACTGTTACGAAAATTGTGTGTGAGAGAGAGGGAAAGAGAAAGAGAGAGAGAAAGTTCACTCCAAGCAAGGACGGGTCTCATGTTGGTGTTGCTATTCTACGCATGTTTGGTTGAAAGGAGAAAAGAAAAGAAAAAAAGAAAGATATACTCACTTTTTTTCTTAACTTAAACAACAGCACCTGACGGCATCTTGGCAGACCAACTGGAGGTAATCCCCACACGTTTTGGACGAGCCGGGAACATTTTATCACCCCCACCTCTTTCCTAACTTCTTTTTTATACCCATTAATGACCGGGTTACTAATCAAATAAATTAGCTGCATATGTAAAATAAAAAAGAATAGAACTCTCTTGTTACCGACACTTCGCCAAGAAGGAACTCTTCATATTCCCACAAATACTCTTTTGCTATTCTACAGTTGTATCTGTTCTTCTGCATGGCAGAAAATGCTGGAAAATCTCCTCAAAGATGAAAAAGATACTCGAAACAACAGAAATAAGGTTCTACAGAAGGATGCTGAGGATACCATGGACCAAATATATGAACAATTACGAGGTTTTGGAGATAATGGAAACAAAAAAGAAACTTATACTTAACATCGAGAAGAAGCAGTTGAAATTTCTGGAGCACATAATGAAGACGGAGGGCTTGGAAAACCTGATACTCACAGGACAGATTGAAGGGAAGAGGTACAAAGGAAAGCCTTGAGTGGCATACTTGATCAGCTTGAGTAAATGGGTGGTAGAACAAGGTTTTGAAGAAATAAAAAAGACAAAACTTATGAAGAGCTACAAGGGACAGAAAATGTGGAGGGCTATGATCGCCTATGTTCTGAAGGGAGACGGAATATAAAAGAAAAATCTGAATAAGATCTTTCTATTCAACACTTCAATTATTCTTAGTTCTGTTGCCTTTGACGCCATATTGCTTGCGTTTAACAGCCAGGGCATCGCAAATTTATTTTCGATTATAAAAGGTATTAAATGACAAACTGATCTTGTTTGGCTGAATACTGTAAATGAATAAAATTTGAAGAAATAGAAGAATAAAAAAAATTAGTATAGATCTCTTTCTATGAATACAGAATATAAGCATTGAATTTCTTTGAAAATAAATCTAAATGAAAAACCGCCCAAACAACTCTTTTTTTAATAAACACAAACTTAATTCCCAGAAAGAGTTAAAGACGATAAACAAGTAAACGATGCAATGACTGAATAATTCAAACGATCTGTTTTCAATCTCTGAGCTTTAATAATCTGTTTTATAAGTAACGGTCAAAAAATGTGCATTAGCCCAAAAGTAAGGAGATTCTTATATATATATATATATATATATATATATATATATATATAGTGTGTGTGTGTGTGTGTGTGTGTGTTTAGTGCCAAGGGTTTTTTGGTGGGGTTACAGATGAAAAGGTATTTTGGCAAGCAGGTATTTTGTCGTAAAGTGCTCGATATCGAGATAAAGCGTTAATGGAATTAATGTGGGAAAGCATGTCACTTAACTGATCAGAATCATGCCGACTTGGGAGTTTCTTGAAGACATCCTTAAAATGCCTTCACTGCTCAAGGTTTATTTTTCAATCTGCTGTTGTGTCCCGATTTTATTCCTATTTATGTAGAGCTTGCTATAATTTAATATTTTGGTATGTAAGTGGTTCTACAGATGGTTAATTGCGTTTGATAGCAAATAATACAACATTAAAAAGAAGTCAACACAACAAAAGCAATCAGCCATCTGCAGAACCAATCACATATTAAATTACAACAAGCTCCATATAAATCAGAATAAAACCGGAACACAACAAGTTGAAAAATAAACCCTAAAGAATGACGACATCATCATGGCGTCTTCACGAAACTTCGAAGTCGGCATAACTCTGCTCAGTTAAGTGACAAACTTCTCAGCATTAATCCTATATATATATATATATATATATATATATATATATATAGTGATGATCCACGTATACTGTCTTAATATGTATAGGAAAGAATATTAATAAAAAGTTTTGAATTTAAAAATGTACTTTTTTTGGACAGTATTTGTTTATTTTTATTATTGTATTTTATATTTCAGACCGCCCTCGGTCCTTCATCAGAAACGAGTGATTTTTAAATTTGAATTAGAAACGTATTTCACGATATGCGGCACGTCCGTAGAGAAAGTCTGTTTGTTTTCACGTGATGTAAACACAAAAAAAATATTCGGACGCTATTCTTTCCTATATATATATAATGGCTTAACCCGCTACTTGAAAAGCGGTCACTACAAAAAGATATTCAATGTTCAACTGTGTAGCTATTTATCTGCGCGTTCACTCGAACGGAATATGTGACAAGTAGAAAACCCACACCTACATGAGGTTGGTAACAAACAAGACACGCCCAAAACCTTTCAAAACTTCCTTCTTGAAACGCATCTGACATCAGAGATTACCGCGGACGTTTCCCCCTCTTAGTACAGTAGGAGAAACGCTGCACGGAAGGATAGCTCAGTGGGGTTTAGATTTAGCATGAAGCCATAAATATAGAGCACTCAGTAAGAATTAAACTCACCAGCAGGGATAAAACCAAATTGTTTCACCCCCGCCCAGGCTCCTTATTTTATTAAACTTAGCTTAGTTTGAATACAAAGCTAAAAGTATGGGATACCTAGTAAGTATCACACTCACTGGCAACTGTCAACCAGACTGGCTTACTAACCATGTAAAGGTGCCCTCTGTTCAACATCAAATTGAGTGAAAATTCCTTTCATCTTTTAATTTTTAACCAAAACATTAAAAAGCCATCTAAATACAATTGTTTAAAATTCAACCAAGCACTCATCAAATAAAATAACTTATATGCAAATAAATTTTTCCATCTAGGTAAAACTGATCAAATAAAGAACAAATAGGAAATGTTTATCAATCTAACATGTTTCACTTTTAGTAAAGCTCCAGAAAAGAGCGTCCTGGGTATGACGATAAACTACATCTGTCAGCAAGGCCTCTGATTGGGAGGTTTGAGGAGCTTGGAATCAGCTCTTAATTGTTGTAGTTCCCAGGTCGACCTTGAACCAGAGTGGTAGCACCTGTTTGTGACCCAGCTATGAGCAAATAGTTAACTCCGCAAACTGGTGTTTAAAACACTTCTTCTTCTTCTTTCATGTTCTATGTCTCTTCAGAACGTAGGCGATATATAGGTGATCATGGCCTTCTGTGAAAACACTATAAAAGTATAAAAATAAAATTTTATCGTAAAAATTCCAGCAATACTTTTTGGAGAAGAAAATTTTACTAGCAATACATTTTTAAAGAACAAATATTGCCAGCAATACATTTGACTCTCAACAAACCCACTTTACAAAAATACACCAATGAAATCTAATCTAGAAACTGATTTCTTCAGAGAATAAATATTCTATTCATACGAACTTATTTTTAAAATCTTGTCCGCATTAAATAACCCACTGAGGTTGATATGCTGTAAAACAAATCAAACAGTCCATCAGAGAATGAGATATGAAGAAAAAAAAGAAACTCGGGTATTTTTTATTTTTGTCTGTTTGAATTTTATTGGTTAATCATGTTTTACGTTCATCCGATGTTAGTATCATCTGTGGTGTTCTGAATTCAAGATGAGACGAATCGCCCATTCGAAATTTCAAAAACTGAATGAATTCCAAGCCTAACTGAAAAACCGTAAATATTTTTTTTATGCATATAAGTTTATAATAATTCTAGTTTGCCTATGTGGGACTCAGATGATAATTTATATTCGTGTGTGTCTAGTAGACATTGTTGGTTCTTCGCATGCTGATTTGGGAACGTTTTTATGTACATGCCGTTTGTTTTAGATAAACATGTTAGATTGTTTAAGAATATATTCAATAAAGGTTTGTGATGTTATATATTTTTCACGTGTATTTATAGTTGGAAATATTGTTGGTAGGATCTTGAAGTACTTTTTATGTAAAGAATTATGTTCCTTTTTTTTAAGTAGGATAGCATTTGTGAAATGAAAGTTATTGCCAGTATTGCTCCTGTATATTACGAGAGAGTGTGAATAGTTGTCTAAATGTAAACCTCTTTTATATTCGAAGATACGGGTTTTTAGATTTCATTATGTCTCTCCAACGTAAATGCTTTTACACAATAAGCGATTAATTTGATAAGTACCGTCATTTGAATTAGTGATGGATTTATTTTTTTAATTATATCTCCGATTGATTTGGACGTGGTAAAGATCCTATTTTAAGGGATAACTAATCTATTCACAAGTTTTGTAGAAAATTTGTAAAGTGTTAGAGGACAGGGTTATGAATTTTATTTTGTTATAGAAATGCTATTGATGGTGTCTAGGTTTTGTGGGGTTTATGGATTTTGTAAGCTCATTTTCTAGCATTGAGGATGAAATGATGTAGGTAGTAAACTGATCTATGACTAAACACACTCATGCCATCTTCTTCTTTGTGTACCGTGTCCTTTCAGGACGTATGCGATCATGGACTTTCACTTGCTCCGATCCCTTGTCGTTCTTAACATTTCTCCCTTTGATATCTCTGCCAAACCGTTCTGCCATCCACTTGTTCATACCCATCAAGTATGTCTCATGATGCTTTCCTCTTGTCTCTGTTTCTCTGTCTGTCCTGTGAGTATTAGATTCTCCAAGCTCTCCTTACTCATGACGTGTCCCAAAAACTTCAGCTGTCTCTTCCTGATGTAAAGTATAAATTTCTTTTTCGTTTGCATCCTCTTCAAAACCTTGTCGTTGCTCACATGTTGGGTCCATGGTATCCTCAGTATCCTTTTGTAGAACCACATTTCGGTTACTTAGACTTTCTCCTTCATCCTTTGAGGAAATTGTCCAGCATTCGCTGCTATATAGGAGGACAGGTATTTCATAACAGTCCAGTACTTTTTTCTTTGTTTCTAATAAAATCTTCCCTTCTCTCAATATTCTGCTCAACTCTTGGAATGCATCCTTGGCCAATATGCTGTCGGAGTTTTCGTCCTCTGTTAAAACGCTTCACATTCCTAACTCGTACAGGATTGTCTATTTTGAAATTATTATAACTTAAATAAATAGTTTTACTTTCCAAGAATCCAGTCTCTATGCAACATCCAACCATTGCATTAAAATGGGTAGTCAGCATTACACTCTGATATCTGCTGTTCTAGTTGATCGAGGTGATGAACCTAATTGCCAAAACAGCTAATTAGCGATAAACAATGTACTGAGGGGAGTCTTAGCTGAAGTGTTTTGGAACGTGTAATGAGGAACGAGTGCTTGGAGAACCTGATGCTCAAGGGACGGATAGTGGGGAAGAGGGACAAGGGAAAGCAACGCACGACATACCTGATGGACTTGAACAGATGGATGGTGAAACGGGGATCGAGTGAATTAACAGGAGAAGGGATATTAAGAGCAACAAGACATAGGGAGAAGTGAAGGGCCATGATCGCCTACGTCCTGGAGTGACACAGCACATAGAAGTAAAAGATATATTATGTTGCGCGATTATATTTTACAACAAATTTCATCAACACTACGTTTAAACACATTTTTATAATATTTTCACTTTACGTTCCTTCATATTCAAAACCTATTTTTTTAAATTAAAAATACAGTTTTACCGTATCTGTCTGTAAGACGCATTTTTTTCTCTAAAATATCTCCAAAACCCACCCTCTGCCCTGTAGTGAACAGGAAGTTACTTTCTTAACTTAAAACAGAATAACATGTTTAAGGTTTTGCGCAACAGGCTCCGCCCACAATTTCCGGTTGAAGACAATTTTAGAGAATATATATATATATATATATATATATATTTAAGCGTTTTTTGTAGGATTAAAGTGAATCAACTTTAGATATATTTTGTTGTCATCTGATTGGTCAAGATATATATATATATATATCAGATGACAACAAAATATATCTAAAGTTGATTCACTTTAATCCTACAAAAAACGCTTAAATACGCGAGATTTCAGAGGGCCTCTCGCCGTCCCCAGGACCCAAGTGAAGACGACTTGCATTTATCATCCTCTCACCTTCTCTCTTGTGCTGCATTCTGTATCTCTCCTTCTTCAAAGAACATTTTATAAAAACATTACCTAGACTTTACACAGTAAAACCAACATTTACAACAGTCACATCAAAGACATCTCGACTTCAACAATACCTCTGCTCCCCCGACACACACACCTTTTCTTGTCATTCTCAACTTATTACTTATCTTATGCATTCTACTTACTTTTCTTTTTCATCGGACTTATTACACTTAAGCACTTTCACAAACTCTTGTTGAAATACCAACCTTGTACTATATATGTGAATATCACTTATATTTTACAATAATTATGTCATCGAGTAGTGAAGAAATATATATATAGAGTCATCCACATACAAGCTTGTTTTGCTGTATCACGGCTCATCAGTGTGGCTAGACATCCACTTGCTTCTGGCCGAGATCGAAACTTGACCGATTAGGTGACAGTCGGGGTCACTACTCCCTAAGCCTGGAATCAGAGAAGGAACATTTTAACATTATATATATATATATATAACAGAAGTGGTAACTGTTTTTAACATTTTTCTCTCAAGAGAGCTCAATCATAATGAGGGCATAACCTCTTTATTATAATTAAAGACCGTTATGTATTTATTTCTGCAGTAGGGGGTTTGGTTTTTTTTTCTTATGTCTTAATGTAAGATACTTAGAAGTAGGTACTTCAATATATATTGTATCATCATTTTAGATGACATATCGATATAAATATTTTGCCATCATTTTTGATGTCACAGGCCCACTCATGATTGAAAAAACGCTTTGCAAGTTTCACAGCTATAAAATAACAATGTAAATTTCTCTTAGGTATCATGAAATAGTTGAGCTCAACAACTTTAATCAAATATTGCATCAACAAGTATAAATGTAGGGGATGCATTCACATGGGGTAATGGTTAACAAGCTTGTCTCGCTAGAACCATTACAACGGAATAATGAGTTCAATCTTCACTGAGAGCCCCATACTTTCAGCCTCGTGCCACAGTAAATCACCATAACTATGAATGCAGGTCCTTATTTAAAGTAAAAGGGTACAAATGAAAATAATTCAAGGTTTTCCATTTCACTGAAACATACATTAAAAGCAGGAGCTTTCTTTCTTCAAAACCAAATGGAGTCTCTGCTGTATCTTTTTCTTTCGTTCTTCCTTGCAATCAAAACAGAATGGTCCATTATTTATCTGAGGCAATGGCAGCACTTAATGTACATGCTAATTTACTTACTAACAGAATTATATTCTATAAATATATTGTTTGGACTATTGTCATCATCTTTATTTTCATATTCACGTTTCGGACATTGTACATCCCAACCTTTATCAGGTGATATATGTTGACATTTTGAAAAGAACCCTTTATTTTGTCCAACCGGGTAGATTGTTCTAGTTCCATGTGCCATGCCTTTTCTGGATATCTCAGTTTCAGTAATTTCTCTTTAATAACTCAACTCTACAAGTTTGTTCACCACTGCTCTGGCCAGGAATTGAACTCACAACTCTTTCATTCAAATCACTAGATTACTTCAACCAACGCATTTATCCACCAAGACGTGTATATATATATATATATATATATACACACACACACACACACACACACACACACACACACACACACGCGTTTCATTGAAAATGAGAGACAAGGTATTGTCAATAAGTTTTTATATAATTTTTTGTGTGTTCATATAATATTTTTTCTTTTGGAAACTCAAATTATATAAAAATTCTCCAAAGAATTTACACGTTTATTTACAAGTAAAATAAAATTAATTCTTGATAATGGCTAAAAGTATTGCTGAAAGCGATCAAAAGTACAAAACCTTTGAATTCTTATATAATTTGAATTTTAAAAAGAAAAAAATTATACGAACACATGAAAAATTATATAAAAAACTTATTGATAATACTCTGTCTGTCATTTTTAATGAAACCTGTATAAAAGAGAGATTGTTGCCCAAATACACAATTTTTAAATATATATGTATCAGCTTGAAAACTTAACTCATACAAGTCATAGCATCATAACAGTGTCCTCACAAAACTTCAAAGTCAACGTGAACCTGCTCAGTTAAGTTAAAAACTTTTCAGCATTAATCATATATATCTATGTGTTTTGTACAATGTTAAATGTGCTCCGGTTCTGTTTACAAATGTTTATTTACAAGTAAAACAAAATTAGTTCTTGATAATGTCTATTTTATTTACTTTGTACCAGAGTTAATTTCTAAAATTTTTCTTGTCTCATTGAAAATCCATTGTTATCCATTATTCCTTTTTAAATATCTGCTCTGAAAAGTATCAAATAGTTTCTTTCTCTTTTCAAAAATCTTGTTATTGCCATTTCCTTGCGTCATGGAATTTAGTTTATTGACATCAATGCAAGAAAATAAGAAAATAAAAGACAGAAACAAGTTTTTGCAAAGAAAAATAAATTTATTTAACAACCATCCTCAATCAATGAGAAATTCTCCTTTTTAATCAAAGTATTTCATAAAAATGCAGTTTCAGAGAAAAAAATTTGTAAAGATTTTGCAAGTACATGAATGTATGAAATGGCTATGCAGTAGTTTAAAAGCATTTTTTTCCTAGGCTTAAAAAACAAAATATATTTCTAAGGAAAAATTTTGTCAGTCTCCACAAACATGTTTAAAAAAATACATTGAAAAACTGTATTTAGGAACTGGTGCCTTAACATTGTATGAGACTGGTGTTCACTGTCATATTGCAGAAATTGTTAAAATAATCTCTCGTGCTTTTTGATGCTTTAAAAGAATTAAACATGGCAGTATAGATGAGCAAATTTGTCTGAATAATGTAAATAATGTAAATACTACCTCTTGGCATGGTGCAAGCTTGTCTTGCTAGAACCTATTACAATTAGTAATAGTAGTATTGAGTAGTGAGTTTGATCCTCACTGGGTACCTCATACTTTCGGCTTTGTGCTGCACCTAAGTGGCACTTAGAAAATCAACTACCTCATCTCAGAAGTATAGACAAATACTGACAACAAAAATTTGTCCATATTTCTGAGTTGAAGTATTGTAATTATTTACACTATTTTCATTTTTCGGACTGTTGTTGTCATCTTTGATGCCATATTCACATCATTTTGACCACTGTACACTTCAACCTTCTTCAAGAGATTAGAATTTCAAGCTGAACCCTTTGTTTCATTGACTGGAATATATTTTTCTTGTTCCATGATTCATGCTGCTTCCAGATGACTCAGTATTAGTTATCTCCCTTTGACTCAACTCTAAATTTGTTTTTTGTTTTTTTTGTTTTTTTGTTCACCAGTGCTGTGCCCAGGTATTGAACTCACAACTATTTGTGTCAAATCACTGGATCCAATCAACACTTTTATCCACTGGGCCATATGTCTTTGAACCATGGAATGAGAACAATCTACCCCAGTGAACAAAATGAAGGATTCAGCTCGAAATACTAATCACTTCAAGAAGGCCAAAACATTGCAAATATGGCAGCAAAGATGAGAACAACTGTTCGGACAATGTAAATAGTGTAAATGACCACAAAAAGTTCAACTATTTTACTGAGAAGCTATTGTACCTGCTGTCAGTTTGTCTTCAAGTATGCCTATCTGGTACATCAGATACTTGCACAGTCAACCAACAATTTATATTGCAACTATGCTGAGCAGATCTTAGTTACAATTTTTGGAAGAAAGCTCATAATCTGGCATAATCAACTGTTTTAACAAGCTAGTTAGCTCAGACACTCTGTCATGGTGACTTGTGATTTTATGCTAGTACAACCATCAATAAGTTCCAAACAATTTGGTCTGCCCAATTTCACTCACAAAGATTGGGTCAACCTGTAGGGTAGTTCTCAGGTATTTCCCCAGTGCTACAGCCTGGGATCACTTCCTAACAATGTTATTTTCAAGAAGTCACCTCCTTAACAAATTCGCCATGCTGAGATTTGAACTCAGGTCTTATGACAAGAATGCTAACATTCTAACTACTCAAGAATTGTCACTAACTTTAAAAAACTACCATATGTGATAGCATATAAACCAAACTTCGGTTTACATTTAATATTGCAGCATGACCAAGTTAAGCTTTATGCAATGCATCCTTTTTCTTGATATATTTGCTTGCTTTATATTATTTTTGCCCGTTTTTTTTTTTTTTTCTGTTATTGCAAACTTGGTCAGTTTTATTTGTTGGACACTTCTGTTATTTATTTTACATTTGACAATGGTTGCTCACTCCACAATCAGAATGTCATTCTCCACTTTTCAAGATTGTTCAACTCAAAAGGTTCATTCCAAATAATAGCCATATATTATTGAAAATTTTCATTCTTTTCTATATTAGTACATATACTTTTACATGGATTATTTTTATAGAGAAGTTTTACAAATTTAACAGCAATAGAAAATATTGATGAATTTTTAAAAGTGAACAGATACAGTGATTTGTTTAAATCATCACTAATTGTTAAATGAATAAACTGAAGCAAACTTCAATAAACAAAATGTTCAATAGGATGACAGGGTATTATAATTCAATAAACAATAAGTTCAATAAAATGTCAAGATATTTAAATCAATTTTATTCTGAAGATAAGCCATTAAGAAACTTGTGAAAAAGTAAAAGACTCTGTAGTGGATAGGAAATTAAGAATTAAAATCAACCTTCTTCACTTTTACAAAAATTCACAATGACATGTGAAATCCTGGTTTTGTCAAATTTCTATTTTAACATGCAATATGTAAATTTTATTCTTCCACTAATCCATAATCTCCAACCCACTGCCAACCTTCTGATGATAACAAAAAAAAAAACTAAGTTGTAAGGAGTTTGGTTATGTATGACACAAGGCTGAATTAATAAAAATTAACCATCCCCCTATAGCTTCAACTCCCACAACCCACTCACCCTGAAATTCGCCCCTGGTTGAGATCCACTAGGTAAACATTATTAGATTCCATAACAGCTCATAAAATCAAAGGAGAAATTAATTTTCTTTTTTTTTTTTTTGCAAGCGGGAAGTCTTGCATGCCATTTAATATGGTTTAGTTTGATTAACAGCATATCAATTCCCTATGGGTCATCTAATGCTGAAATTTTATTTTCTTGTGAGCTTTGTTAATTTTTTTTTTTTTTCTAATAATGTATTTCTAGCAATTTTGTTCTAATGTATTTTTATATTTTCATGTTTTAACCCCAGTTTAGGTGCTCACTATTTACCCATAACTGGGACCTTAACAAGTGTTACCACTCCGAGTCAGAGTGGACCTAGGAACAACAGCAATTAAGAGGTGGATCCACACTCTTCAAAACCTTGCTGCCAGATGTAGTTTATCATCATACCCAGACCATATTTAATATGGGAGCATTTTATTAATAGCAATCAGTGAAACATGAGAAAACTGATCTAATGTGATAACCAATATTTTGTTACAGTTTAAAATCACCAGATATTTTATTTTCATTAGATCTGTGTGTTTTGCTAATCCTATCAATCCATGAAGGACAATTCTATCATGCTCTATCTCTACAAGTCTGAGTGCTGCAAGTTTAACCTCTTCATGTCAAGAGTCGATCGTTATCTATCCTTCTTAACCTGATAAGCTTCACTTCTTATAACATACTCTTTCATATCAATCACACACCTCATTCATCATAACCATTTCAACACTGACTCTCTATTTTGACTGGGTCCCAAGCCTTGTATTGAATGAACTTCAGTATTAGAAAAAAAAACATTATCACTAAACTAATACTCTATTTGATGGTATGCAAAAAACAATTGTATGAAAATAATGAATTTCTTTTAAACTCATGCAAAAGCAAGGCACATTCAGATTTTCACTTTTAAAGATATTGGAGACAATACATATTAAGTCCTTTCAGCCCTCCTTCTATTAACAGAAGGAGTTGCTTTTAGGTTTACATGTAATTTGCTTATGATATACATGTATACATATATTACTATAAGTGTATATCCTGTCTTTATTAATCTTGATAATATTTATTTGCTGTGCACACTCTTTTATCCTCTACTGAGCTCTGAAGAGTGAGGTACAAAACCAATCAGCCTTTTTTACTTTTTTACAAATTAAACCATCTGTCATAACTATATTTTTTTTTCATTCATTTTTTTTTACCTTACTCTTTGGTTTAAAAAGTTTATTTTAATGGCTATAATCTTGCAAATGAATTTACTCATCAATTTTGTTATTCAATATTCATGGTATCAGTATTTTATAGCTCTGGAGAAAAGAGTTCTGAACTGTTACATAATCTCAGTCCTCCTATATGGCATAGAATGCTGGACAATGTCTTCACAGATGTAGAAAAATTTGAAACAACAGAAATGTGGTTCTACAGAAGGATGCTGAGAATAGCATGAGCTGAAAATGGGACCAACAAAGACGTTTTAGAGAAAATAAAAATAAAAAAATCACATTTACGATCAGGAAGAAATAGTTGAAATTTCTAGGGTATATGAAGAAAAAGGGCTTGGAAAATTTGATACTCACAGGATGGATTGAAGGAAAGGGTAACAAAGGAAAACAATGTATGACTTACTTGAGTAAATGAATGATAGAGCAGGGTTTAAGAAAGATAACAAAAAGATGAAATTTATTAAGAGGTACAAAAGACAGGAAATTGTGGAGGGGCATGATCGCCAACATCATGAAGGGACATGGTACACAACAAAAGAAAACACTGTGCTTTTTATTATTTATATAAGAAATTTCCGTTTTCTTTTTTTTTTTTTTTAAACTGGAACAAACAATGCCCATAAAGGAAAATCAATATTTTTAGAGTTTGTTGTTTTGAAATTCAGAAAATATCCAAGAAAATTTTCCAAGAAAATATACTAGAGACAAATCTGAATGGAATATTGTTGGCTTTCAAATGCAATATTTTATTCCCTGATCAAAACATCAAAATCAAAGTTGCATAGAAAAATGATCAACTCTTCTATAAAAAAACAAAAAACTGCCACCTCTACAATGATACTGTGCTGTAACCCTTCCAGACATAGGCGATCATGGCCCTCCACATCTCCCTATCCCTTGTAGCTCTTAATATCCCTTCTCTTGTTACCCCTTGCAAAGTTTGCTCAAAACCATTTGCTCAAATCTATCAAGTATATCACATATTGCTTACCTGTCTCTCCTTGCCACTATCCATCCAGTGAGTATCAGATTCTCCAAGCCCTCCTTCCTCATTAAATGCCCCAGAAACATCAGCTGTTTTTTTCTGATGTTAAGTATCAGTTTCCTTTTCATTTTTATCTTCTCCAAAACATTGTCACTGCTCACATCTTTGGCATATGGTATCCTCAGCAACCTTCTGTAAAACCATATTAGCCTTTTCTAAACCAATAAACATTTGGCATACACTGGCTGATCAGCCAGTACTGTTTTCATATTTTGCCAAAACTTTCAGGCTTCATTCACTCAAGGGTTTTATTTCACCATGATCTTAGAAAATGATTGTATACAACTAACAGTTTAGATATGTCTACATGGATTTGGTGCCATCCATGACACCCCAATCTGACAAGGCCATTTAAGAACATGACTTGAGTTTTCAGATTGATGTTTTGGTCTTGTATGATGGGAAAAACTATTTCTGGTATAACCTATTCTGTATTCAATTTCCGTTTTTCCTATACATGATTTGTTATAACTGATCCATACACTGAAACATCTGAAGTGTTTAGTATTTACTAATTTCAAATTTTGAATATTTATGAAGGATTCAAGGCATGTGCTATTACTGCTTTCATTACAATTCCAGATCATAGTTTCTATTTTGGAAAAGTTTAGCAACATTAAAATATGTTTAACTTTAAAATTTTTTTAATTGTGACCAGGATGTTTTCACCCAAGACAAACAATATATATTCAGTAAAAATACTAATAAAAAGATAGATTTAAGAAAGTGAATCTTGTGCTTAACAAAATATTAGCAAAGCACACATGAAAACAAATCACTTTTTGCACTAAGAGAAAAGTTTTCTTTACAAATGATATATTATTTATTTTATGTAAATTATGTGGTAACAATTTATGATCATAAATTTTTTATAGAAAATTCTTTAAATTTTAAATACTTAAAAAATAATATTCAAAGAATGTTGAAAGATATTTAAAATCAGAAAGAGATGCTTGAAATTTCTGGGACATATGAGGAAGACTTGTTTAAAAAAATTAATACTTACAGTATGTATGGGGGGAAGAAGAGATGAAGAGAAACAGCAAGGAACTAAAGGGCTTGTATGAATGCATGTTAGAACAGGGACAAGAAGCAGTGATAAAGAGTCAAAACTTACTTAGAGCTACAAATTATAAGAAGTTGGGGAGAGCCATGATCGCCTGTTTTCTGAAGAGAATGATATGTTTTCTTTTGTTTCTTTCTTTTTTTTTTAATGCTGTACCCCTTCAGAGTTTAGGCAATCATGATTTTCCGCAGGTTCCTCTTCATAGACTATTGTTTGAATTACTTAAACATTTCCAAAAAGAAAGCTAAATTGTTTAAATTTTAAGACGAGAGTCTTAATCATTGTGTGGTTAATTCTGAGCAATTTCACAAAATTTGACAATATTCTAGAAAAGCAAACATCTGAAAAATGTTGTAAACCTTTTGAAAAAGTAAAAAATTAGAAATTAGTTCAAATGGCACAGTAATGTGTAATCATCAGTAAAGCTTGTCTTGCTAGAACAATTGCGAGTGAGTAGTTAGTTCTATCCTCACTAGGTGCACTATACTTGCGACTCTGTGCCACATCTAAACTACGCTTAGAAAAATCACCATAATTATATTCAAATTACTTCCCTTTATGCAAGGTTTAAATATTGAGTTGCTTCCCTTTGGATATCTAAAATTATTTTTAAATTTAGATTAATGAATTTAATACCCACAAAATATAATAAAATAAAACTAGATTATTTATGTACGAATTTATCCTTCTATCAAGGATCAAAATGTTTTTCGTTAATCCCTCCCAAGGACTAGTGTAATAATCTGTGATAATTGTTGCATCCTACATTGATATAAGTTTTTTATATATCAAGACCAATTTTAGGAAAATCTTTGACAAAGTGAAAATGTTTTTCATACAACACATTTAGTCCCTGAGGATATTATTAGACTAAAGTGATGTGATTATACCTGGGCATGAATGAAAGGGGACGCTGATATTTTAAATTCTTTTTATTTTTAAATATGTTTTTAGGTATATAATTAGCCAATTTAATTTAGTTTCTTTATGTTTAGGCTTTTATTACTTTTGTTATTAGTATCCCACATTGTGATAATATAAGTTCTTTTCAATCACCCTGTATATATAAAATCATATCACTCATATGGAATATTAAAATCATAGCAGAGAAGACAAAAGACTCAAGATTAAAAAATGATAAATGCTGTTAAGAAAAAATTTTTACATCATTTTAAAGTCTTGTTCGATAGTGTTATGTTATAGATTTATTTTTAAGTTTGAAATGATTGGTATATTGAAATAAATGTTTATAAAGTGTGCATTGGCCTCAAAAGGAGAAAATATTAAATAAAGCTTCAGCCATTTTAAAATATACTTAAAATCAGAAACAGACAGTTGAAATTTCTGGAATACATTATAAGGAAGAATGGTTTGGAAAATTTAATACTCACAGGATAGATTGAAGACAAGAAGGACAAAGGAAAACAATGCATAACCTACCTAGTGAGCTTGAATAAATGAATGGCAAAAAAGTGTTTAAGAAAGATAGATAAAAGACAAACTTTATTAAAAGCTACAAAGGACAAGAAATTGTGTAGCACCATACTCATCAATGTCCTGAATGAACACGGCACATGAAAAAAGTAATGATGACAAGCAAGAAATTATATAAACTTATTTTATAAATGTAACTTTGTCTGTGTGTGTATGTGTGTATATCCGTTACCTATAGACTCCGAAACGGCTGAACCAATTTTCTTGAAAATTTATACACTTGTACTATAAGTGTCTGCGAGTGTTCTTAGCTAGGTTTTGTGTCAAAGTACCCCTGATAAATATTGAAAAGCAAAAAAATCGGGTTATAAAAGGAGTGGTCCGATTTTAATCAAATTTGATACACTCATAGACAAAGACATAAGAAATGATATTCAGAAGTTTCAAGGTTGCAGTTCTTACAATAGTGCAGAAAATCGATTATATATATATATATATATATATATATATATATATAAAAGGCATGATGTTTGTGTGTGTGTGTCTGTTTATCTGTCTGTATGTCCTTTATACAAATCCACAATTTTTATCCGATTCTCACCAAACTTCAAAATTTGACTTACATTCATTCATTTTTCTTTCAGTCTATGGTGTCGCTTTAACTGGAAACAACTATTGCTTTTTAGTCTTTCGTACCAATGTCCAAAGAGTTTGAGTTCCAGGACCATAGATTAGTTTTAAAACTTTCATTACACTCAAGCAACACCGGGCTATACTGCTAGTAAATGATAAAGAAGTGTTTATTTTATTTAAATGCAATGTCCTTTCAGTACATTGGCAATCATGGCTCTCAGATGTTTTTATTATTTGTAAATTCCTATGCATTCTTAGAAAAGATAGTGGAGTAGTTTTTCCTGTTGATTTTCCCCAGTTTGTAATTCAGAATTTTCTCTCTTAAAACCCAAGGCTAGAGAGCCCAGTCTAGCCTGCAGGGGAGAAGAGATGAATGAATAACAAAAAATTAGGTCAGCAAGTCTGTCTTTTATTTGCCAATATCCCTTCACTTGATTTTTTTTTTTTAGCTTTCTTACTTGCTCTCTACCTTTCCTCCTTTAGACCTTCTTTTCATCTTCCCCCTGCTTTTCCCAATTTTGGACAGTAGCCTTTCTTTTAAACATCTTTCATGAAACATGATGTACAAGGAAAATTTTATTAATTTTTATTCAATTCTTCCAGTGCCCTTTTATTCAGTTTTTCCATTTGGTAAAAATGAGGGGGTTCAATAACTGTCTATAGTGTCCATTGTCCCAAGCACTTTTTGTCCACTTCCTTTGCCATTATCAACATGGTTTTGTTTTGGTGTTGTTAGTTCCTCTTCATGTTTTGACTGTTTGAGATGTACTTTTTGTGTTATTTTGAATATTATTCCAAGCCTTGGCAGGTTGAGCATGGCTGGAATTCAAGAGAGTATCTTTTTTTTTTTTTTTTAATTTTCTGCATTCTATTCCCATTGTTAAACAAAGTGAGGTAGATAATGGGAGAGAGATGTTTAATATACAGGGTCTCTCTCATAGCAAGATGTTTTTGGTAATTTTATTTACATAAAATTTTAGTGTTTAGTAAAATTACACTGAAACTTAGTCATAGCTGCACTGATAATCTGATAATAAAAAACAACAAAATTCTAAAACAATAAAATTAATCATAGCCAACTTATTAAAAATAATGATAACACTAATTCTTGCAATTGTCATAAACGCCTTACAAAATCCATAGTATACCAAGCTACCATCTTCACTACTGAAAATCCTAATCTTACCAATCAGTATATAAGTAGTACAAAGAATAATTTTAAGACACGATTTTATCAGCATAACCTACCCTTCAATAATAAAATCTATAGTAATTCTACTTCTCTCTCCAAATACTGTTTTCTTTACTTACAAGAAAAAATCCATATAATTAAATTCCCAAAAATTAACTTATTAAACCAACATAATGAAATCACTAATTACTGCCATCATCAGATTATCCATACTCTTAAATATATCTAAAATTATCTCATTATGTTTACTATTTGCTCTTATCTATAAAACCTATCCCCTTTTTTAATTATATACCTTAAAACTTAACTAATTTAATTGGTATTTTTTAACTACTGTCATCTTTTATCTTGTACTTATGTTTCTAAAAGTTTACTTCTGTTTTTATCTGATCTATTTGTTCTTTTTTATATCAACAAAACCCTTTAAGGGGCATTTTTTATTTTCTATTTTTATTTTTTCAAACTCTTTGCTTTTTGTATTCTATGCTACTGTCTTATTCCTTTCAGGTTTAAACTTCTGACACATTTAATCTTTCTTGGCAACACATTGATACATTTTTTGTTTGAGTTTGAGTTTTGTTTAATGGCATATCAATCTCTCTGGGTTATTTAATGCCAAAAAGGTATTTTTCAATGTTCAGTTACAACGAGAAGGTTGATTTAGTCAGATTTTGATGAAAATTTTTTATTTATCTATTTTTATTTTAGAAAACTGTATTCAAATAAAGTATTGCTGGTAATAATTTTTTTCCTTCAAAAATGTGTTATGGCAACAATTTTTTTCTTTCAAAAATGTATTGTCGGAAATAATTTTCCTTCAAAAATGCATATTTTTCTATTAAAGTCTATTTTTGTGTATATATTTTTATAAAAGTCTATTTTTATACTTTTATAGTGTTTTGACCCCAGTTTGGGGGTTAACTATTTGCCCATAGCTGGGACTATAACAGGTGCTACCACTCTTTAAAATGTAATAATCTCATACCCCACTTTATTCATCTAATTTGATGGCCTTTCTTTATTTTTAGCTTAATTTTATTTTTTAAATCTTATATGTATATATATAATATATAACCAAGTAAATTAACCACAATCCACTGCCTGATGATGGTGTATTAAACACTGAAATTTTATGGCTGTTAAGTTGTAGTATGCTATAATAATAATAATAATAATAATAGTAATAATAATAATAATAATATATGTCTGAAAAAAATGCAAACATTTTTTGTGTAAAGCATTTTGCTCCTTTAGGAATTCATTCGACTAGGTTTATCTGATGAAACCCTGAGGAATGAAATCATCATACAAAATCTTTTTCCACTTTGTCAAACATCTTTCCTCCAAGACTGTTCTTGATATATGAAAATTAATATACATATGTATATATTTTAAGAAAATCTATGACAAAGGAAAAAATTATTTCATGTGATCATTTAGTATACTGCTTTAAAGAACATGAAACCCATTTCACTATTGGCCAATCATATTGTATGCAGGGAGAGGTGAACTTGGTAGATTGCTTTAAAAACTGCTATTTTCTTCTGCTACAAGTCAAAAGTCATAGAATTGTGAAACTAGGGTATTAGAATTTCATTGAGAACATTATTTGTTTTGGTAATTTTTGGTAAACCTGTCTGCATCTCTTTCACTAACATACACGGCATCCGCACCAACTTCCCTAGCGTAGATTCTTTCCTCCATAATAACTCACCTGATATATTAGCCCTATGTGAAACTAATCTTAACCCTTCTGTCCCCTCATCTGAGTTCTACGTTCCTGGCTACCTTCCCCTCTTCAGGAAGAGCTCCAATGTTCATATGCATGGGCTTGGTGTCTATGTCAGCGAACACCTTCCCTTAGCTAGGGTGTCATCTTTTGAATCCCCAGATCATTCTTTCATGTGCTTCCGCCTCTCACTTCTCAGCTCGATTAGCTATCTCTTCTTTCTCTACCGCTCTCCTTCCTCCCCTGACTGTTCGTTACTTGACATCATTTCTGACAATATTGACAAAGCCATTTCTTCCCATCCCTCTGCCTATGTATTCGTGTTTGGTGACTTTAACGCCCACCACACCAAATGGCTGAAGAACGCTGTCACTGTACATGAACTTTTCAATCGCCCAATCCCTTACGCAAGTAGTGGACTTCCCCACGTGTTTCTCTGACAACCCTAATGGAAGGGACTCACTTCTAGACCTCTGCTTCACTTCCATCCCAGACTCTTGCACTACCAGACAACTCTGCCCACTCGGAAACTCTGACCACACTGTAGTGTCTGTCAATATTTCACTCCACTCCCGCCCGACCCATGAAACCCAGACAAGTAGAATATCCTACTGCTATCAAAGAGCAGACTGGGATTCATTCCGAGACTTCCTCTGTGACATCCCTTGGAACAACGTCTTTAGTCTTCCCATCGAAGAATGTGCATCCGAGGTCTCCTCCTGGGTTAAGGCTGGCATCGATGCCTTCATCTCTGCTAGGAAATTCCAGTTTAAATCTCATTCGTCTCCATGGTTCTCACCTGCTTGCTCGGCTGCCATTGCCCACCGGAATCATTTCTTCCGACTCTATCGTAACTACGTGTCGGACCAAAACAGGCGCCTTTTGGCTTCAGCTCGTAATAAGTGTAAAAGGATACTTAACGAAGCTAAGATGTTGTTTGCTGCCAGAATGAAGCAACGCATAGCATGCTCTAAATTCAGCTCTAAAGACTACTGGCGACTCTGTAAAAGAGTACTTAACAAGAGCAAGTCCACAATACCCCCGCTAATCAACAAATTTGAGGTCCTCACCTCCCCAGCAGATAAGGCTGAATGCTTTGCCCGCAGATTTTCGAACAATTCGAGTCTGGACTCGTCTGGAGTTTTGACACCCGACTTCTCACCTAGAACTGAGGCACAATTGAATGATGTCCACATTACACCTTCACTTGTCTCTAAGATAATCTTAAAACTTGACCCTCACAAAGCGAGCAGTGGTGACGGAATCCCAACCATAGTCTTAAAGAAATGTGCCCCTGTCCTTTCTAAGCTCTACAACCTCTGCCTATCTGCTTCCTGCTTTCCTGCCTGTTGGAAATCCTCCTCTGTAGTTCCTATATTTAAAAACACTGGAGAACCCTCTGACCCTGCAAATTACCGCCCTATCAGCCTTCTTCCGATCTTTGGCAAAGTGTTCGAAGCCATTATCAACGCCGAGGTGGTTCAGCATCTCACAGCACACAGGCTCCTCTCGGACAAGCAATATGGTTTCCACTTCACCAGGTCTACTGCTGATATGCTAACGACCATCACCGAGTACATATACCAGGCACTCGACAGGAATGACGAAGCCCGAACCGCTGCATTGTATATATCTAAGGCGTTCGACAGGGTTTGGTATGCTGGCCTTCTATGTAAATTGCGGAGCTATGGTATAACTGGACATTTGTTTGAACTAATCCAGTCATTCCTCTCTAACCACACAATGAAGGTGGTATTAAACGGACATGCCTCTCAGAACTACCATACAAACGCAGGTGTCCCCCAAGGCTCCATCTTAGGTCCTACACTCTTCCTGATATACATTAATGATCTCCCTGATTCCATAAGAGCCCAAATAGGTTTGTACGCCGATGACACCACAGTTTACTCTCGCCTCCTACAAAAATCTGGTGTAGGCGTCAAAGCTAACCTTGCAGCCGAGATTGAAAAAGACCTCCAATCCATATTGGACTAGGGTAAGAAATGGTTAGTAAATTTTAATGCTTCTAAAACAAAGCTACTCTCAATTAACCATCATCGACAATCTCACCTACCTCCCATTAGCATGGACCAGGCTTGCCTCCCAGAGAGTAAAACACTACGCCTCCTTGGTCTCACATTTTCAGCGGACCTCAAATGGAATGACTATATTGAATCCATTGCTAAATCCACTGCTATGAAAGTCGGTTCTCTGTGTAGGGCCCGGAAGTTTTTTCCATCTGAATCTATCCTGCACATTTATAAATCTACCATCCGCCCGTGCATTGAATACTGCTGCCATATCTGGTCGGGTGCCCCTGCTGTTCTCCTCGGGCTTCTCGATAAGGTTCAGAGGAGGGTCTGTAATGTGATAGATACCAACTTGGCAGACCGCCTGCAGTCTCTCTCCCACCGGCGCGACGTGGCTTCCCTGTGTCTCTTTTATAAATACTTTCACAGCTTCAGCTCCGATGAACTTAGATCACTAGTGCCCCCTAAATACGAATTTGAACGAGATACTAGATTAGCAACTAGATCCCACCCTTTTACAGTGAAACCGATAAAATGCAGCCGTAACTTCTACTCCAACAGTTTCTTTCCTTGCACTTCCCGACTGTGGAATTCTCTTCCAAACGATTGCTTCCCCAACGGCTACAATCTCCAGGAGTTTAAATGTAAGGTCAATAGACACCTCCTAACACACTAACTTGCTCCCATTCTATCAAACACTCTTCCCATCTGCCCAACCCTCATCCTCGCTATCCTTACTCATCTGTCACCTTCCTCCTGACATTCCCTATGTCTAACCACTCCTTCTCTTTACCTTCCCCTATGTAGCCCCATGCGCAATAGTGGCAGTGGAATGCCTTGCTTTGGGTGAGATGATTAAAAAAAAAAAAAATTATTGCATGAAAGTGTTAGTATAAATGAGATCTTATAGCGAAAGGAATATTGAAGTTTGATTGTATCAGGGAATGAGCTTTGCCAAGATAAAGTTAAGATAGTCATCTCAGGTCTGAAAAGCTGTAACAAAAAAAGGATTTGGATGAAAAAAATACTTGTTGAAAAATGAATAATAACTGACAATGGTTTTACTTGATAATAATTCATGATAATAATTTCACTATTATACATGTTGGTTTTCAGTGCACAGCTGCAAGAAACCATCAAATCTAACTTGTGCACAAAGACATCCAAAGAGAAAAGAACACCATCGTTCTCCATTTCATATGTATAAAACAGAGTGTCCTTTAGGGCTTGATGAAATACCACAGTCTCAGCCTCACTATTGAACACACAGAAAGTGTCATTAGCATACTGAAAATAACAACTGGAGCTTCACTAAAATCAAATATTACTGTTGAGACAGACGTTATAACAAGAGAGTTAACTCGCTCGCTATATGCGAACCAAGTTATGCTCCTTGACCAGAACTCTCTCGGACAGAAGAAAGGGGATTTAAGATGACGGTCATGCTTTCTTTCATGTCCCCTGTCAAAAACTATTAATATACCAGTAATCCACTAGTCATCATTTATATCTATTGTTACCCAATAATAAATAAAATGTTTAAAATGTACTAATTGCATGTTCGTTCTTATTTGACATAAATAAGTACATTCAGCAACACAAAAGCTACATAACTTATGTAGAGAAAAATATTTCAGCAGTTTAATTTCTTTTTAGAGACATGCTCAAAATTTTTATTGCTGTTTGCACCTTTTGGGAGACATTTCTGATATTAAATAAACAAATCTTTTAAGTTAACAGAAGTATGCCTTCATATTTTCCACAAAACATCAATTGTCAGAATACTGATCTTGTATTTTGCATTTTTATTTTGCAGCCTGATATCAAAATAAAAATATATATGAACATTTCTTAACAATGACTTTTTTTATAAAAATATTCATATTTCATTAAATTTTTTAGGGGTTTTAAGTTAGAATAAGTCAACCAACAAGTGTCAATGAAACACTGATTCAGGTGAAGTAGCTTGCACTGATATTTCATTGACAGGGGAGGATTTCTCTTCAGATGGTTGTAAACAAGACAATACTTTACTGACAATGGTATCAACAGCAGCCATAGCACCCATACCTGAAAAAAGAAAAAAAAAATTTTTTTTAGATGTTCAACTGAAAATAAGACTGTTATTTTTAATCATTTCACCTCAAACAAGGCAGTAAATCCACTAAGGGCAAGAGTTTATATAGAGTGGGAGAATATGAGGGGAAAAAACATTTTAAAAAAGAAAGAATAATCAAATAACAAGAATTAAGAAAAGAGAATATAAAAACTGACATGGAATTTAAATAAATTAAATAAAATGCTGCTTGTTATAGTTACTTTGTAACTTGAGGAAGATTTTAAAGCCACATTCTGAATCGCTTTGAGTTACAATTTTAGTATCTTCTAGGGTAAAGCAAGCAGCTGAGATTTTAAACTCAAACAATGTTTCCAATTTTATAGTTAACCAAATAAACTAATTTTATTTACATCCATATAAAGCCATTGACTTGTAAGTAAAATTGCTCAAATGACTCAGCAATTATATTTGTTCTAAATTTTAAAAAATATATAAATGAAAAATGTATCTACTCAAATCTTAAATTTCCTCAATCAAGTTTTATATCAAAGAATTTCTTTTACAGAATTAAACAGGAAGCTATATACATCAAAATATCCAATATGAACATATATATATATATATATATATATATATATATACAAGTATATTTTTATTTAAACATTATTTTTAGTGGATACTCATATTTGAGTAGATGTTCTGTTTATTTTAAACAGTATTTTATTTTGCCTACCTGCCTGAACCATTTGAAAAATCTTATTAAAAAAAATGCGCCCTCTGGAAGGCTTGAAACGTGTTCACCTTTTGCAGGAAAATGTCATTAAATAAGCAGTTACAACTTTTGAAGAAATCTGAATGAGTAAAGTGTGCTTTAAAAGGCAAAAAGAACTTTACTTGATTATGAAGCTCTTTGCAGCCTAGTGGTTAACGCTTGTCAGATCTAACAACAGTTTTTTCCAAGCACCTTTAGCAATGGATTGTATATCCTTCTCTGTGTCATGTCTCTTTATAGTGTTGACAATCATGGCTTGCTACAATTTTCTGTTCTTTGTAGCACTTAATAAATTTTGTCTTTTGTTATCTCTCCTAGACCTTACTTCATCATCCAGTTACTCCGGCTCACTAGGAAAATTTCAATTTTCTCTCCTTGAAGTGCCCTTTTGTTTCCATTTTTTTAAAACTTCATCACTACTCACATGTTATGTAATCGATAGTGAAATATGAAAACAGAACTCCAGATTGTGAGTTTAAAATCTATATTTTAAGAAATCACATTATTTAATTTATATGTTGGAAAATTATTTCTATCATAAATAATCAGGTCAGTAGAAATAAATATATAGATATACTGTTTGATTAAAAACAGAATATCTACTCAAATACAAGTATCGATTTAGCTACATGTGTTTCTGGTCTTGTGATTACTTTCAGTCAGTGTTTGTCAGTCATCATCAAACACTGCCTGAAGACGGTCACAAGACCAGAAACACGTGTAGCAGAATAGAAAATAAAAAATAGAACACACTATATATATTTTCTATATTTTCTAAAAGAACACTTGTGGTTTCTCTTTTTATTAGAAATATACACTTTTCTGTAGTTGGAACCATGGTAACATTCCTATTATATATATATATATATATATATATATATATATATAAGATATAATGAGAGGAGAACTCAACACGTAGTTAAATGGTTATAAATGAAATAAATGAAGACTTATTTCAACAATGTAAATTTGCATTGTCTCTTTTCAACTGTTGAAAAATAAATAAATTCACTCACAATATTTAAAAAGAAACATTCTTAACAAAGTAAGTGAAGTTTGTATTATTCAAACCAGAAATAAATTGAGAATAGATACATCAGATCACATATATAACATAATACAGACAAAGGAATACATACATTAAATGACACATACACAAAATAAATCTTATGAGAAAATATATACATACACCAAAAATTTTAGAATAGACAGACACAAAAAAGGAGACATAGACAGTATGTATATACTAAATCACACAATTATATAAAAATATAAGGGATATATAGTCATACAAAATAACGAAGAAAGATACGAATAGATATTTAAGTTATCAGACATAAACAACTAAAAAGACAGAAAGGTGGGGAGAAAAAGAAAAAAGAAAAAGGAAGATGAAAATACACTACAGTCACAAATAATAATTTACAAAAAAAAAATTTTTTTAAATAAAAACTATCTTTTTAGAGACATTTTCAAAAGATTCTCTTTAAACATTTCACTTTCTTTAAAAATCTCTTCAAAAAGTTTTAAAATCTTCCTAAAACATTTCTTTATTTATTTATTTTTTAATAGTCTGAAAGTGACAATGCAATTTTACATTGTTAAAATAAATCTTGATTTATAAACGTTTAACTGTGTGTTGAGTTTTTCCCTCAATATTGTATAATGTTCTAGATGATATCCATCAACCTCTCTTTTTTTATTTAATTAATAGTCTATAATTATTGGATAAAATCTTTTCGATTATCCTATCTGTCTTTATGGATCTACCATTCTCTCCTATATATATATATAAAAGGCAATCTGTGAGTCTGTGTGTGACTGTTCCCTATGCACGCCTACATTTTTTAAGCTATGCCATTCAAACTTTCTAGGGACACATAACTACAGGGAAGCCAGGTCAACACATACATTTTGAGTTTAAGTTTAGCAATTTTCCCTTTTGCAATTTTTGGCCAATGCAGCCAATTGTTTATATTTACTTCATAAAACATCTAAGATGGTTGCTAAATTACGTCACAGAAATCAAATCACACATGTCAAACATGACTAAAATATATTTTATTAAAAAAAAAAATGAGCCTTTATAATTAATTTTAATTTCAACGTTTTAAAAATTCAATTGGTCAACAAAAAAATGTGAATATTTTTCCCCGTAATTTTGAAACAAAAGAAATATTTTTTTAAAAAAGTGTTTTTTCAAACAAAAACAAAATATGTAAAAAAAAAAAAGTGCTAATTGTTAATTTCATTATTTAAGTCTTTTTTTTTTCAGATTTAATATTTCATACTTCAGAAAATTAAAAAAAAATAAAGCTTTTTTTCGCTAAATATTTCATGCAGGAAATGTAACTTTTACCTCTAAAATTAAATATCTACATTTTTAATTTGAAAATTTCTGAACTGAGAGCATAATAGTTTTTATATTTCTAATTTCAGTAAAACAAAATAAATAATTTTTATTTTTATGTTAAATTCATTTAGTCAACAAAAAATGTAAATATTAATATTTTCTCCCGTAATTTTGAAACAAAAACAAAAATAATGTTGTTTACAATGTCACACAAAACATCAAATCACGTTTATGCAAAACAAAAGAAAATAGATTTTTTTCTCCTACTACTAAAATAATTCTGAGTTGCATGGCCAACCCCGGACTATGATGCTAGTATATATATATATTATTGTCCTCCTGTCACACTCATGGAGAGAGAGACAATAGCAAGGAAGTGTCAACTCAGTTCATTCCTGATATTACCACTTATTAAATCTCTTGCTGTATGTTTGCTTTTCAATGGTGCCTTATTAATTCATTTTTTTGCAATAATTATGTCAGCAAGTAGTGAAGAATATATTTATTCCCTCCTTTCGTGCTAAGGGGTTTGCATTATTTCGGAGTTTTTTCTCATGTCTTAATGTAAGATACTCAATACTAGGTACATCAATATATATGTTGCCGTCATTTTAGACGGCATATTGATATAAATATTTTGCAGTCATTTTTTTTGGCACAGACCCACTCATAATGTTATAAATATTTCTCACCAATATCATTACAGGCCAATTTCTTCGTGACACATGGGATTTCAATGTATCCAAAGCTTGCCAAAGTGTCTATATGCTTTTTGGTGAGGACATGTTCCCACATCATGGTGTTCATTGCAGGAGCAAAAAGTAAAGGGCACTTCATGTTCCAGGCGCGTACAATAGAAGTCTAAGAAAAGACAAAAAATATGTTTTTTTTTTACAAATTACATTTTTTGTTACATGTTAGAATAATTAAAATACAATCTCAAAGCATATAAATAAAATAATTGGCAGAGACATGGAGTAATGGATAGCAACTTGGATTGAAGAAACAGAGAACCTAATTTAAATTACTGTTAAATTCATTACATTCATTTACATGCTAATACCTGTGAGAACCCGTCTCATCTCCTCCAAGCTATGGGTAAAATAACAGGAAAGGCTGGGTTCTATAGCACTGACTGACAACCAGTCTAGGAGAAGAAAAACTCTGAGTTCAAACCAGCCTGGAGAGGGTTAGGCCCTGTCAGGCTATTGTGCCCAAAGAAACACCACTTGCTACAGCAGCCACAGTATATGTGGTGCCCATACGACTCTAATGAATCATGGGATATCTAAATCTGGAAAATAATTAACCTTAAGATCAATAAATGATAATTTCTTCTCTATTAAGATACAAAGTTAAATAATAATTTCTTTTAACAATGATTTATGTATATTATTTACATTATTCGGACTATTGTCCTCATCTTTGTAGCCATTTGTACAATGTTTTGGCTGTTGTACACTCCAGCCATCTTCAAGTGCTAGGAATTTTTAACCAAACCCTTTATTACAATCACTGGGGTATATCCTTCTCATTCCTTGTGCAAAGCCTCTTTTGGTAGTCATGAGTTATCTCCCTCTAACCGGGCTCTCTAAGTTACTGAAGAAGACCAGAGCGTACAATGAAATGTCATACAAATGGCAACAAAGATAATGACAATAGTTAGAATAATGTAAATAGTCTAAATACTATGTCAGAGATATAGACAAAGATTTATGTATCTTGTGTTGTCCAAAAAGTATTATTTTGTTGTTGTTAAAAGACTTTTAAAGTGTTTAGTTTTAACCAACTTGAAAAAAGATTTTCTTTCATTGTACTGTAATAAATGTTATACAAGTGTGTATTTTCTTTTTTCAATTTAATCCAGATCTGTTTATTTTTGCTTACTGATACTAACAATGAAGATTGAAGAAAATAACTTATACTGAAAACATTAGTTTTCTTTCATTTCAAGAAAGGTAAAAATGCAGACTCAGATGCAAAAAAAAAGATTTGTACAGGTTATGGAAAAGGTACTGCAAATGATCAAACATGTCAAAAGTGGTTTGCAAAATTTAAAATTTCTTGCTGAACAATACTTTATTATTAAATAAACCAACTGATAATCATCAGATGAAGATATTAGTTAAAAATAATCAGCATAATACAGTGTCCACAAAGTTATTGCAGTATGAAACATAAAAACAACATTAGTTGGGACACATAATGAAGAATGAGGGCTTGGAGAATTTGACACTCATAGGACATATCAAAGACAAAAGGAACATAGGAAAGCAGCAGGACACCTACCTGACAAGTTTGTGTGAATCGATGGTGAAATGGTGAGTGAAAGAGATGGCAAAAAGAACAAATGTTGCTGACAACTGCAAGGTAGGATAGGAAGTTGTAGAAAGCCATGATCACCCATGTCCTGAAGGGACATGGCACATAGGAAAAGAAGAAGCTACATTAGAAAATAAGTTATTTGAACCAGCATGCTTATTTTAGAGGTTGAGAAATTCCCACCAGTATGATTATCCAAGATTGCATTTGTATTTGATATTAAGTCAAATTTTACAATTGTTGGAAATATAAATAAATTCAATTTTTACTTTCTTGTGTTTTTTTTTTTTTTTTAATCATATCACCCCAGGCAAGGCGAAAACGCCACTGATGCACAGGGGGATACGTAAGAGTGAAAAGATTGGAAAAGAGAAAAACCGGAAACCACATCCTAAACAGGAAACAAGGGATGAGCCTCTTCACCTGTTCAATAGACGTGGGTGGAGTGTGAACCGGGCGATAGTTTAGTCTATCTACTCCAATTGTTTAGTCTATCTACTCCAATTGCGTAATGACAATAAAATTGACACATGAATGGAAAAAAAAAAGGTGATATTAAATAATGTTAAAATGATTGATTGGAGTTGGTTTCTGAATTAGTCCAGAAGGTTTTAAGTATTTGCTGCGAATAAAGTTAAAACAGATGTACAAGAAAATCTTCAAAGAATGAATCTTGCTCACCAATAAATTATCACAAAGCCCATTGGCTATTTTGGCCAAAGTGTTTGCATCCAGAGGAGAAATAACCATCAGATCAGCCCATCTTCGAAGTTCAATATGAAGAACAGGATCTTTCATTTTCTGCCACTACAAAATAATAAAATTCATAATCTACTAATCTCAATCATTATTATACTTTCTTTTTTTTACTTTAGATCACATAACACAAAGTTCATGGGGCATTCAAAGTAGAAACTTACTGAGTAAGATTGTTTAAAGGAAGTGGGAAGGTGGTGGTTAAGTGTATATTATCATTATAATATAGAATAGATGTCAGTTAACTTTGCAGAGGTTAAGATTGCAGTGGTCAAGAAAGCATCCTCTCAAGAGTTCAACAAAATAACAGTTCTGAGGAAGAATCTGTCTGAGTGAAACATACTCCTTATTTTTTTTTTTTTATAATCATGTGGCCCCAAGCAAGGCATTTTACTGACACTGTTGTGCAGGGGGTTACATAGGAGGAATGTTATGAGAAAGAGTGACAGGTTACAGGGGGTGTCAGGAAGAGAGTATGAGAAGGAAGAGAATACTGATGAGAGTCGGGTGGACAGAGAAAAAAGCATGAGAGAGAGGATGTAAGTTAGTGAAACAGAAGATTATTATTGAATTTATATTTAAATTCCTGAAGATTATAGCTGTCAAGAAAGCAAGTATGTGGAAGGGAATGCAACAGGCGGGAAATGCGAGAAAAGAAGCTGCTGGAGTAGAATTTGCATTTACAATTTATCGGTTTCACAGTAAAAGGGTAGGACCTAGTTGCTAATCTTGCGGCTCAAGGAAATTCATATATAGGGGGTATCAGTGAGCTAAGTTCATCAGAGCAGAAGCCATGAAAGTATTTGTAAAAGAGACACAGGGAAGCTACACTGTGTCGGTGAGAAAGCAACTGTATCCTAGCTGCCAAGTCAGAATCGATCATATTACAGATTCTCTGTTGAATTTGGTTGAGGACACCAAAGTGGATAGCAGGAGCACCTGACCAGATATGGCAGCAATATTCAATGCAAGGGCAAATGGTAGATTTGTATATGTGCAGGATTGTCTCAGATGAGAAAAACTTCCTGGCCTTACACAGAGAACCAACTTTCTTAGCAGCAGATTTAGCTATGGATTCTATATAGTTATTCCACTTGAGGTCTGATGTGAGAGTTAATTCAAGGAGGCACAGTGTTTTACTTTGAAGACAAAGGGAATGGGGGGTGGGTTTGTCACTGTAAACATGGCAAGTGGGTTCTAATTGTGAAGGTCACAGCTGCTGAGACATAGTAATAGAATGTGCCTGAACATTTACCATACTAATAGCAACAGAGTAATGACAGGGTAGCAACTTTTTGTCTGTGGGATAAGAGTTGCAGAGTGGAAAATAATTCATCACCCATGTAAATACTTTTGAATCCTGTCAATACTAGAAAATGAGGATTGAGTAGCTTCATCCCAGATATGGCAGCAACACTCCATTCTTCGTCTGACATGACTCCTGTAAAAACAGATCATGGTAATCAGAGCTTAGCATTTTCAGTAGTGATACAAGAAACTGATAATTTAAGAGGGGTCAGTCAGTTAGTTAAGTGCCACATGTAATACACACTTGAGCAATCATGTCTCTTTCAAGACATGACTGACTGAGCAGAAGATTATCCCACAGTATGTTGCCATTACTTTCTGTGGTAAACTGGTTGCCAGCCAAGGTTATAGAACCCAATCTGTCCTGTTATTTAACCCATAACTGAAGGGAAGAGACAGATTAATACTTTTCACAAGGGTATTTGCACATAAGTGAATGCAAGGAATTCAACTAGAATTCAAACTCGGCTCCCCAATTTCTCATTCCAAGCCGATATCCACTGCACCACAATGCACATTAAGAGGGGTATAAATTATAAAACATGTTTAATAGTTGTTAAGAACTGTATATAAATATAACTTTTTTAAAAAATGGAAAAGTGATGAGTAAATTTTAATTTAAAAACAAATGAAATGTGTACATTTGATAAAATATGTTTAACAACCAAACAGAACACTTTTCTCTAATTAAAAAGGTTCAAAGTTTGTACTAATCTGCTGCATTCACTTTCGCACTAATACCCTTGGCAAAAGCATACATCCATCTCTTCTTTCTTCAATTATGGGTAAAATAGCAGAGTAAAACTGCATCCTGTAGCCTTGGGTGGCAACCAGTCTAGGCTAAAGAAAACAATTTCAAAGCTGCAGAAGACTACTATACTCATTTTTCAATAACAAGGCAATTTACAGCTAATAAAGACAGAAAGCTGTGGAGAGCCATTATTGCCTATGTCCTGGAGGAATATGGGATTTAGGATAAACTAGCAGTAAGTACCTAGTGTTACATGGGATGAGAAGAGTATAAGTCTACTTTTAATCTTTTTATATGACCCACATCTGCAGACATTAAATACAGGAGACAACTCTTGTATTTTTGAAAGAGTTATTCTTCATGTAAAAGTTACTGCATTGAACTTATCTTTAACAAAAAAAAAATGCTTGAAAATGAGAAATTAAAACAGAGATTAAACTGAGGGACACACGCAATTTCTTTTTCTTTGTTGTGTAGAATAATAAATTTCCTTTGTTTAGAATAATACATACCACCTCATCTCAGACAAAAATATTTTATGTATACATACTGTATATGTACCATATGTATTAACTCGCACAGACACACATTCATACAGACTCACTGGAACAAATCACTGTTAATAATTCATTCTTGAATTCCCCCCAATAAAAATAAAATTTCACCAGTTTGAGAACTACAGATATATAGTCAATGGGGTTAATTTGAAAAGATCAATGGAAATTAGCTTTTAAGGTAAACAGGTTCCCAGACTAGTTTTTTCCCCAGAGACATCCTGCAATACAACTTTAAATAAAAAAAGAAAAATAACTTTTAAAGGGAGGTAACTCTTAATTACTAACTATCGACTACTGTACCTTGTTTAGCAACGGTTGACTGAGTTGAATTGTTTAAGTTTATCTTAGCTCTGTCAGAAAGCTACAAGATCACAGGTGTCGAGCACCCATTAAGGATCAAAGTCACGTTATTAGCAATGGTTTTACAGGCCGACTTACTAATCACTACGCTACACCAAAGTGTTACATAAACTCCACCATAATATTATTTAATGTCATTTTCCTTCAGATTGTAGGCAATCATGGATCTATAGTTTCTTTATCTGTTAAATGCCATGACTTCTTAGAAAAGGTAGTGGAATATTTTCCTATTACCTTCGCCATGGTTTGGAATTCCGTTTTCCTTCACTTAAACTGGATGCCACCCAAGTCTAAATAACCCCACTATAAGTTGGACTGGAGAGAGGAGAAACAGATTCATACTTTTTCCAAGAGTAATAGGGCAAAAGTCAATGCACAGACGAGCCCAGAATTTCCAAGTAAATTATACTAATTTTTTTCAGTTTCATATTTCGGAAAATATATTGTCAAAATTATTGAATTTGTGTTTGGCTGAAAATCTGCAATATGAAAAATGGGAACAGAAATTATGACCATGTTTTGCAGGTATGCAAAGAAATAATTGCAAAAATATAATCTCCACTAGGTTTTTAACAGCCTTGCCTCAATCATAAATGATTAATTATTCAATTACAACTTGTTAACTAACGCAATTATAACACGACCATTAATAGTATATCAACAGGATGTCTAAACCCAAATATGAGACACATAAAAATGTGGTAATAAAAAACAAATAGCAGAATACACAAATATTCTAAGAGACAGCTTTGCAATTTGTGGATATTTTATTATTATCCACATATACAAAACAGTGTGTGTGTGTGTGTGTGTGTGTGTGTGTGTGTGATGGCAAGACCAGTGCAAATGTCTCCTGCACCTCCCCACATCTATGGTACCCAACCAAAATCTATGATATGGGGTCCCCAACTCTATCTCAATTTTCATATCATAGTATTCATATAAAATACAAATTTTGTTGTAACCTAATTATGGACATATGCAATATAGGTGAACAATTCAACTAGAAAAACTGAAAATAAATACAATGTATCTAAATACAAATTAGATACATGTCATAATAGATCATTCTATCTTAAATAAACCAACAATGTTTTATGGTGATTTTTAACATCAACTTAAGATTTCTCTTTTTAAAAAGTTGAATAATTTTAACATACACAACATTATAGATAGAAGAAATAGTGAATTTTATATAGTGTTTTTTCGAGACTTAGCATAAGCAAAACAAATTTACAAAGAAAAAAAATCACAAAATGAAGTGAAAATTCACAAAAATTTTTCATCCTTTAATTGTCAGTTGTGCTTAGTTTAATTTGTAACGTATATAAATATAGACAGAAAAAAGTAAATATTGATTATATAGCAAAAATCACAAAGCACTGCCCAGGGTCCCCCAACTCGTCCAAGGGATTCAGAGAGCAAGGGCATGGCAAGGTGGAAGCACAGTGGAGTAATGGACAATGGCCAGGATTGAGAAATTGGAGAGCTGAGTTTAAATTCCAGTCAAATTCATTACATTCATTCACGTGCTAATACTCTAGAAAACATGAATCCATCTCTTCTCCCCCAGCTATGGATGAATAGCAGGACAGACTGGCTTCTATAGCCTTGTTGACAACCAGTCTACCACAGTAAGAACTGGCAACTTACTGCAGGAAAATCTTCACACCACATGCAGTAGGGGACCACTTGTGAAGCCAAAAAGTCCCAGAAAACTGCTAGAAAAGAAGTATGATCAACCTGTCCAGGTTGAATGCCACCATAAGTAGAAGCAAATAAATAAGTTCATGGAGTAGTATGCACCGGCCCAGTATGATGGTTTTCACCTTATTGTCAAGACATGGAAAACATACATTTTGTTGTCATCAGGTCTATGTGACTGTTTGCCTGTCTTTTCAGCCCATCAGCTGACTTGCAAACTTTTCTGCAAAAGTGACATGAATTCTTGGTACTTAATGTCATTTTGTACTTGGTTGGTTGGTACTCTGACACAATGGCTTTGCATAATGTTCCTGTTTTACTAAATATTAAAGAAAAACATTTTGTGGAGTGTTCAAACACTCCATGTTACTTATGAAATTTTAAACCAACAGTTACAAGAAATTAATGAATAATGATCCCTTTGAATATCATAATAATCAAATTAGATTGCAAACAGAAAACAACTCAATAAAAAAGAAAGATTTATGAGTAATATTTCTAATAGCTGAGCAAAAAACATTCAGTTCAATTTTTTAAAAAATATCCATTATATTAACTTGATCTGTATTCAGTCATATTTGTTTGATAAACTATAAAAGGTTTTAAAAAGTTTATTTTAAAATTGCTCAACTCACAATAAATTTATCTTCTTTCAAAATCTAATGACGCTAGAGGAAATTTACGAAAAATACACAAACGCTTTTATAAATGCAATCATTTCTTTCAGTTCAATACCTTCCATTCATCCTCATCTCGGTAAATGTCAACAGGAACAGATTTTGCATCAAAAAAGTGCAGGGATTTCTCAGTCACAACAAGTCGAATTTCAATCTAGAAGAAGGAAAAAAAAAAGATTATTTTTTCTTTTTTTTTATTTAATCATTTCACCACAAGCAAGGTGGGACTACCACTAGTGTGCAAGGGGTTACAGAGAGAGAAAAGACTGAGTACAGCAGGTATTGAAGAAAGGATAAAAAGTGAACGGGATTCAAGAAGATAGAAGGTTGCAATTGACATTGCATTTAGATTATAGATATCAGAGAAGCAAGTAAACCAAAGAGAGTTCCATAGGCAGGAAGTGCAAGAAAAGAAACTGTTGGTGTAAAAGTGAGTGTTACATTATTTAACTATTTCAACTTTATCTTTATCAACTGATAATCTTAATTTTATACTACTCTACAAACATACATAACATTAGATACATTCTAATACATGTAAGATAACATCCATCCTTGCTAATGGCTATAAGTATAGCCAATAGCGCTCAGATAAACAAAATATTTGGACAGTTTTTATATAATTTATGCCCTCAAAAGAAAAAATCATAAGATCACATGAAAAATTACATAAACAACTCAACCATAATACCTTGTATGTCATTTTAAATGAAACCTGCATAAAAAACAGATTGCTGCCCAAATATACAGTGTGTGTATGTGTGTGTGCATGTGGCTAGACACTCATATCCAAGGATGCCAGTCTACCAGAGTGGCTAGATAATTCCTGTTGCAGACACCTTCTTAGGCACATTTGTGTTTTCTGAACACCCTCAGTTTATACTGAAACTAAACTGAGCAAACCTTAGTTTCAGTTTCTGGGAGAAAGCACATTATTTGGCATGATCAACAATTTGATTAAGGCCAGTACGTTCAAACCCTCAGTCACAATGACTTGCAACTTAGTGCTGGTGCAACCATTGACGACTCCTAAATAGTTTTATCTACCCAATTTCAGTCAACTCTTGGTATGGTTTTCAGTCACTTTCCAAAGGTGCCACATGCTGGGATTGCCTCCTCCAGACCGATAACATAAACAAGACATCTTCCTGACAAGTCGACCATAATGAGATTCGAACCCAAGTCTCATGGCCAGAAAGCAAATGTGCTAACTACACAGACATATATATAAGCAGCAATCTTTCATTTAAACATGTTTCATTAAAAATGATCAACAAGGAAGATTTTATTCATTTTTTATTTAGTTTTTCCAGTATTCTTACAGGTTTCCTCTTCTGGTAGTCATGAGTTATCTCCCTCTAACCCTGTCAGTTACTTGTTAACCACTGCTGTAGCCTGGTATTGAACTCACAACTTTTTGGGTCAAGTCACATAAAAGAAATTGCAATATGAACTCTAGCAAAAAAGGGTTACTGGACATTAGGTTTATGAGTCCCAAAAATTCAGTTGTTCTTGTCCTTAAGGACACATGGCCCAGTGGATATAGACGTTGGTTAGTTCCTGTGACTTGACCCAAAGAGTCGTGAGTTCAAAACGAGTAACTTATATAGTAACTACCAGAAGAGGTTCTAGTGATTGTAATAAAGGATTTATTTCGAAATTCTGAAGAAGGCCAGAGCATACAACGGCCGAAACGTCATACAAATGGCAACAAAGACGAGGACAATAGTCAAAATAATGTAAATACTGTAAATACTACCTCATCTCAGAAATATAGATAAAGATATGTTTCCCTTGATAGAAAAAACTGTCGTTAGATCCAACAAGACTGACTCGGTGATGGAGTGCATCATCAATCAAGCAAAATTGTAATAAAATCTGTTAAATTAATAAGTAAAATGCTATCACTACTTTAGAAATTGCTTTGTTTGCATCAGGATACATAACTGAACAGATATAAATGTTTCGAGAGTCTGCAAAAGATTTGCATTTATAAGGCACTATTCAAATTTGCTTGACCACTGACAGAGAGCACTTATTGTTCTTTAATTAGATTTCTTGAATATTCAGGTCAGTAGACAAAAATTAATAAATATACTGTTTAATAAATAAACAGAGTGTCTACTCAAATATGGGTATCTGATATTTTTTCCCTTCAGGTAAAACTGATTGATTTTTTTTTAAGATTATCAACCTTTGTAGGTTATTTAAAACATATTTTGAATTGTAAGAATAATTCCTAGTGTATACAGTCAATCCACTAACAAGAAATTCAACCTATGTGAGAAGCTCAGAACACTTTGTAGAACTGATCCATAGCCATCAAATGGGAAGCTTAGATATAGCAAGCAGAGTCACTATACATTAGGCCTTGAGTCGTTTGAAACCATTTGAATTCAGACACTTGAGAGAACATACTAATATTTTAATAGATAATCTGACAGAATTGTTGATATTTTATGTACAAACAACATTATTCCAACTAGAGTCTGACATATACTAACAGGATGAAGGCTTGGTTATAGGTTCACCATTGTCACCAATGATGGCAATATATACATCGAATACTTTGATGATGTGGCTTCAAGAGCAGGGTTCAAGAAGACAGCAATTGATGCTGCATTTACATTTTTGAAGATTGTAGATAACAGGAAAGCAGGAAATCAGAAGTGAGTTCCACAGATGGGAAGTAAAAGAAAAGAAACCGTTATAGTATGTTATACCCCATAGCAATTAGATCTCTTTCTGATTCATTCTGCATGCCAACTAAATGTGAATGCCATGAAGGTAAAAAACAAAATAAAAAAGTTGTTTTCTCTGCGTAGGCATCAATCATCAAATCCAGTTACCAAAGCAAGCCCCACCAATAAGAGTGACACTGGCCAATTGCGAATGTTCCTGCTGAAAAGGAAATGTCCCTGGGAACTGCCAGATCTGCTCAAAAGTAGACCCCCCCATAACAACCACAGGCAGTTGTGGCCATCAGGCTACCTGCCAACATACAGGGCGTTGCCCGTCATTGCTGCAACCACTCCCCTCAAATACAACCATTACCACTCCCAAACTTGACTAATCCAGCAGAATATCATCTTAACATTGATACCACCCAGCTACAAGCCTTCCTCATCGCCAACACTGTCCCCTCAGCAAATCTGACTCCACAAGCAAGCGACTCTGCAAACAGGCAACAATTGCTACACAAGCTGTGAACTTGTTTCATGGAAACACGAGCCAACCAGCTACACCAATCTCTGCTCACCTCTGCAGCCTACTGTCATCACTTCAGCATACCCAACTTGCTAAAGGCACAACTCTGTTTCAACCATCTATAACAATCCCTCGTCACTGCCATTAACTTGGCATACCTGAATTGCTACTGGTATTCCCTTTGCAGTCATCAGCATGACACCATTTCATACGTTGCCACTGGAAATTTAATTCAATTTTTTTGTTTAAAAACTAAAAAAAAAGAAGTTCAGTAAACGCCAATAAATTGCTACTGCCTCTCCTTAGCGTGCCCAGTAAATGGTAGTCCAACTTTTCCCATTCTTTCTGTAATGAACATAATCTGACAATCAATTCATAAATGGCACAACTATCATTTACCGGGCACGCTTAAAAAAACAGTAGAAATTTATTACTGGCTTGCTAAGCAGATAACAGCCAATTTTTTTTCTATTATACCACAAACTTACATAACCTAAGACTACAAAGAGGAACAAATTTCTGATATGAAATTTTGTATTTCATTCTTCATCAATAAGAGGTTAAAAAATCCCTTTGCATTCAGTTAGAGTGCCATATGTGATATACACTTGGGCAATCATGTCTCAAAAGAGACATGATTGACTGGGATTAAGATTTTCCTGCAGTAAGTTGCCATTACTTTTTGTGGTAGATTGGTTCCCAACCAAGGCTGTAGAACCAAATCTCTTCTGCTATTTAACCCTTAATTGGAGGGAGACAAGATGGTTTACCTCTCCCAAAGGGTAATTGTGCACAAATGAATGCAATGAATTCCACTGGAATTTAAACTTGGATGATAATTTTTAGCAAATAATTATTACAATTTTTTTTTTCCATTCTTAAAACTTGCAATCTAAAAAAAATACTCTAAGTGAGTCCTTATAAGTGTTAGTTTGATGGAAAACAATTACAATGTAATTAATTACATCAAAACATTTTACCACAGTTAAATCCTTTAAAAAATTAGGCAATAATTAATAACTCTGAAATTCTAATCATAAAGATCTCAAATTAGGAACTTCGGCTAACAAGTTTATAGATCAATTATGATTGGGTAGTAAGTTCGATCCTCACTAGGTGCCTCATACTTTTGACCCTGTGCCACATCTAAGCTACTAGTCAATTGCCATTAAGATCACAGATTTAGTAACGAATGAGTTAGCAACAAACACACAACAAACAATAATAGCTACAATAAATGAAACTTTCAAGAATAAAAATTAAATTTGATTTTTTTTTTCATTTTGGTGAATCGGTTCATGTTAAATTTATTATTTACATAAAAATCGGGAATTAAAAGAAATGAGTAAGTTTCGTTATGAAGCGGGGTGCAAGAAAGAGACATTGGCAAAAATGCATAACGTTAGTGATTTAGATCGATAAACGGTAAACGTTCATTACTTTTTTTAGTTTTTAAGAAGAGTAAAAAAAAAACAAATCTGTCACTTTTCAGTAAACACTGTATTACTAAAATGTTTTTGTGCAATATGTGTGTAACACAATATATTTATATAAAATCGTGTAAATTATTTAAACTATTTATAATTTTTCATGAGAATAAGACAGAAGGATTTTCTTTTTCATAAAAAGGCGTTCAGCATTGACAAGAGAAGATAACTTAATTGACTTTTACTAAAAAAAAACAGAGTAGCATCAATCAAATGTCATCTATGGTACAAAATCCGACAACACACGAAGATTGTATTTCGCCAATCATCTAGCAGGTCTTGAAAAATCAGAATTTGAAATGCTAACTTTTACTCGGGCTCGAACACCGACCTCTGACACTATAAATTTTTAATTAACTCGGTGCGAAAAAAATCAGTTTTCATTTTTAATTTTTAATGCTGAAAATCTTTTTTTCGTGAATACGTCATAAACTCAAACTGTTATGATGTGTCTTTCTTTACCGAGTGAAGTTTTCATTTCATTCCTTTTTTATTTCAAAATATTTTGATCGCAACGTAAAAGTGGCACAAATTAAAATCTAACTCACGAACGGTCTTTTTAATTTTTTAACCATTGTTTTTATTTTTTACGATCTGTTAGGGAGCGGTATTTCACAGGATCTGACATCGACAAGGTATTTTTATGAAACAATATGAATGATTTGATCATTCGCTGGTTAATTAAGCAATAACAACAAAAAACTGACTCTCACTCTATCAAACATTTTGCCAATTTGGTTGAAAAAAAAAAACAACGTACATGACCCATATCGATATAACTTTGTTTTTGCTTACTTTTCTTACAAAGCACTGATCGTTATGCAAAGCAAACATTTCAGATTTAAAATGAATCTCTACGAACTTAACTTACTGATGGGTCAGCTTCTTGTAGTTGCTGAATAATAATTGGGATTTTAACAGAAGCCACACTCCCTGTACATGCAAGAAGCACATGTTTACCAGCCATCACGTACCCCACAATATTGGCCGCTTATAGCAACAAATTCCGTATTTTAATATCAGTCACGTGTAAATGATGCGCAAGTGTGCACAGTATTGTTGTTGATCGATTATTTTACGAATTTTTAAGGGAGGATTTTAAGATGGAAAAATAAAAATTTTCAGACTAAAAGTGTGTAATAAATTTGTTTTTAAATACATCTGCTTGCTTTTTTTTTCCTTCTAGGAATAATTTAATGAGATAAAAATTTAAAAGTGCATTTGCTATTCACTGCCTTTTTTTTTATCTTTAAGAGGCCATTAACAAGTTTTATCAGGAGACGTAGTTGCAACCATTAAATCATTATTATTACGTGATATAGAATTTACAAGTATGTTTAAAAAAACATTGAAAAACACTAAACTGGTTCATGAGAGATTCCCAAGGTTAAGTTATGGATATGATTAATTCATTAAACAAAAAAAAAAAACACTCCTTAGGCAAATGCGGCAAAGAATGTATTTTTCACTTTTCTAATTCAGTTAAAGAATTGAATACTTCGAATAGGTCTTCTTGATTTAATCACCAGCAGCAATATTAACTTTTTTTTTAAGATAGCACTTTATGCAACCACCACCACAAATCGAGATTCAAAACTCGATTTAATTCAAAATGTTATCGCTTTGGCATCAAATCATCAAGGATTTATCCTGTTTTTTATTGGTTCGTGAATTTGTAAAATGATTACCTAAATAAGAAACACCTTTGATGTTGATTTACCTGATTGAAAGTATATTAGTTTCTAGATTATTATCAATTTATGTCATTAATGCAAATTTTAATGCGCAGGAAGTAAATGTTTTTTTCGTTTTTCTTTTTTCTTTTTTTTTTTTGTCTATTTTGCAGGGGGTGAATAAAAGTAGCGGCCATATGTACATTTGAAAAAGGGGTGAAAGATTGTTTGAGACTTTCTTTTAAGAGTGGTTTTTATATCCATTTTTTATCATTTGAGCCAACATTAGCATGCCAGAAATAGCTATTGATAGGTATTAAGTATCTAAAGGGGGGTAAAAATTATTTCCAAAAGTGTTTATTGAATTCGTACTTTTTCCAAAATCTCAAACAAAAAAGAGAGATTATTTAAATGATTATTATTAGTTGATATTTGTAGGGGCCTCTGTAATGTTTATCAGATTGGCCTCGTGCCAAACACAACCGAAGTCCCCACAATTTCAGATGGTTGAAAGAATAAAAGTGTTTTTTGATTGTAAAATAAGTGAAATTTTATTAACTGAACAGAATAACAAATTTAATTTGTAAGAAGAAAATGTTCAAATAGAAAATGTACGTAGTTAATTAATTTGTAAGAGTTTAATGTTCAAAGAGAAAATGTACGTAGTTAAATGTTCCAGAGAAAGTAGTAAGGAGTTAAAGGCCCAGAATTCTAATTGCAAGTAGCGAATGTGCTTAATAAAGTTTGTGTTATTTTCCCCTTTTTTTATGGCCGGCTAGAAAGTGAAAAGGAAAGTAAAGCAATAAAGGAAATTGTACTTATCAGACTGTAGTTTTTAGCAGTCAGTTGAAGTTCCTTGTTGTTGTTGTTTTCTTCTTTGTTGACTGCAAGAATGTTGAGGATGGAGAAGAAGAGGTAAAAGAAATTAGCATGAGTGAAGAAAGAGAATGAATGTGTGTCAGGACTTTATGTCCTGGTCAGACTTGAAGTTTCCTTTGTCACATTTTAGTGTGTCATCTCTCTGATTCCATCTGACTGTCTTTGGCCGGTCAAGGAACAAGAATAAGTACTTAGCAGGTCACATGGTTGAATGCTATTTCCTATCCAATCGGAATCCAGAATCTTAATTTTCACACTGGCTTGTGAAATTTGCCTTGGTCTGGTTTTTCCAAAATGTTTTCAGTCATTCTGATCCATTTTTGTGAGTGTGCAATTTTACTTTTTGCATTTCAGTTGTTGGGTGATATAGGATTTGTATCCTATAGATTCAAGGCTTTATATGCATGCTTCTGTATACAACCGCTTCCTCAGAACAATGGCTAAAGAATTTCTTTGAGAAAATGAATTCTGTGGGTTTAGCAAGGATACATTTTCTTCAAACCTTGTGGACTAGCACTACAGAAACACAAACAATTATAAAATTGCCTCTGAATAAGTAATTTATGCCATGATTAATAATAGCATACATGGACCAGTGGATATAAATGTTGGTTAGTTCCCGACTTGTCCCTTAGAGTCATGAGTTCAATACCAGGCTACAGCAGTTACAGGGTTACAGGGAGATAACTCATGACTTCCAATTGAGGCTTCCCACAAGGAATGGAGTTCATATACCACAGTGATCATAATAAAGGGTTTGGTTCGAAATTCCTAGCACCTGAAGAAGGCTGGAGCATACAACGGCTGAAACGTCGTACAAATGGCAACAAAGATGAGGACAATAGTCCGAATAATGTAAATGCTGTAAATACTACCTCATATCATAAATATAGACAAATACTATAAAGTCCTAAAAATTTCAGATTAAATTAAGTCATATAAAATTAAAATTAAAGTAAAAAATTATCAAACTGCAAAGTAGGTTTTTTGTTAGTATTTTTCCAAACAAATCAGCTTATTCAAGTTTCATCAATTGGTTTGTGAAATTGAACAAAACATAGTTTGTAAATCTCAACAAAATTGTTAACAACTTCAACAATATTGTGAGGATTTCAACAAGCATCAGCATGTTGCAGAAAAATTCTAGTTAATAAAAATTACTAATTTTTGTCTAAAATATTAAGTATATTATTTGCTTAAATCTGTATATTTCTCAAGATAAGTCACTGATTATTTAGTATTATTAGTCAGAGAGGCTGCTTTGATCAACAGTTGCATAATATCAGGGTACTTGTAGTGCTATGTTGCACATGTATTTCCAGTGTGTAAGCTCTGTTCTCAGTCAAGTTCTGACTGGTTTGTATTACTATTGACAGTAGATAATGACAATTATGATGGTCTTTTTTCTCTCTCCTCAAAATGAATGACATGGAAAACACAACAAAAAGAAATACAACTAAACCAGTAACAATAAACCACTTACACCCCTCAGCCTTTCTTTCACTAATTTTCATGGTAGCCATTCCAACTTGGACTTTTTTCTCTTGGAACAATTGCCAGATATCTTTGCCCTCTGCGGAACTAAAGTCTTCTATCGCTACCAATTAATTCTTGGTTCTAGGCTAATTTTGCCAAAAAATTTCCAGCATTCACATGTATGGCCTTGGTATTTATATCCAGGATAATCTTTCGATGCCCAAGGAATTGTCTCTTGGAATCCCAGACTGCTCCTTCATGTACATTCATCTTTCATTACCAAAATCTTTTTTTCCTTATTGTTCTCCCTCTTCCCAGAAATGCAGTATATTAGATAAAATAGTTGACAATATCAAAAAGGCACTTTCTTTCCATCCATTTGTAACATCTTTGGCTCACCATGGTATGTAGTTTAAATATTCTAAAGGACTAATGTTGCCAGTGTTCAGACATTAAATTTTTTTTATTGCCCAATCCCTTACTCAAATCATGAACTTCTCTACTCATTTTCATAGCAAAACTGAACAAAATGCTTCTCAACTTAATTTATTTATTTCCTCCTCTCTTCACTCCTGCCAAGCTTTGCAACACTGCTCTCTTGGTAATTCTGAAAACTCTTTGGTAGCAATATATTTCATTCCAGTTGTGTATTAAAAAGGAACCCTCTATCTACAAAACCTTTTTCCAATACCAGCATGCAGATTGCGGCTCACTTTGTGATTTTCTTCATGACTCCACTAAGACTGACATCTTTAAGCTTCCAATTAAAAATTACACCACTGAGGTTTCTTCTTGGGTCAAAGCCAGCATGGACGCGTTCATCCCTTCTTAGAAATAACAGGTGAAACCTCAATCTTCTCCATGGTTCACACCAGCATGCTTGGCCCTGATAGCACACAGGTACCGCTATTTTCAGCTGTACCTATGTGATATCTTTTGTCAAAGCAGGTGCATATTCATTGCTGCTCAGAATAAATATAAATAAGTTCTCAAAGAGGCAAAGTCCTTCTTTGCTGAGAGGATGATGTAACATATTGCCTCTTACAACTTTGGCCCTCGTGATTACTAGCAGCTTTGTAGAAGGGCATTAAATAAGTATAAAGTCTCTATTCCTTCTCTCGTCAATCGACTTGAGGTGTTATCATCTTTTGCTGATAAAGCTGAATACTTTGCCCATAAATTCCCCTCAAACTCAACTCTTGACTCATCTGGAATATTTCTGCCTAACATCTTTCTTAGAACTGAGTCTCTGTTGAGTGATATGCATATAACTTCTTTTGTGGTTTCTGCTACTATCTCTAACCTAGATCCCCACAAAGCATGTGAACCCGGTGGTATCCCTGTAATAGTAATTAAAAAGTGTTTTCTAAACAGGCTCCTGTTCTCTCTAAACTGTATAACAAAAGCTTCCTGCTTTCCTGCCTGCTGGAAGTCATCATTTGTTGTTTTAGTTTTTAAGAACTCTGATGAGCCATCTGACCCTTCAAACTATTGGCCTATTAGCTTTCTACTGCTTTTTAAGAAACTCTTAGAGTCCCTAATCATTGATGAATTGGTTCATCATCTCTCATCACAATGCCTTTTCTCAGACAAGCAATACAGCTTTCATTTCTCCAGGTTAGCTGCTGATGTACTGAGGATAATTGAGGAAAGAGTCTATTATGTTCTAAATAAAAATGGTGAAGCCTGAGATGTAGCACTGAACATCTTGAAAATCTTTGTCTGGGTATGGCATACAGGCTTAAAAAATTTAGTGTCTCCGAACACATTTTTTATCATTTCTTATTGCATGGCATATTCTCAGACAAGCAATACAGCTTTCATTCCTCCAGATCAGCTGCTGATGTACTGATGATAATTGTGGAAAGAGTCTATCATGCTCTCAATAAAAACAGTGAAGCCAGGGCAATAGAATTGGACATCTCAAAAGCCTTTGACAGGGTCTAGCATTCAGGTTTTCTTCACACGAGAATACCATAAATAAAAAAAAATAAGTTGTAAATGCTAGTTATTTTGAGCAATAAAACTACTTATTTTTTGCTTTTACTACTAGAAATCACTAATCAGTCACAAGTATCTATTATCAGCAAACAACAGATAAAGCTTTAAGATGACAGACAGCAATTTTTTTAATAAACAGATAACTGTGAGATCAGGTCATGTATTGATATTGTAATTATCAACATATCTACTGTGTTTTGTAGAATATAAAATACACATTTATTTCAAAATTAATACACAAGTCCTACTTATTGAAGGACTCACATTTAGTTTCTACCAATCTTCCATAGTGGAGTCAGAAAGAAGCTCTAAAAATTTTCCACAATTTTTTCTTTTCAGCATATTTCATGTTAAATTTATGTGCCAGTTTATCTTGGCAACAAAATACACTATGGCAAAGTTTAACAAACATACCTGCCAAAAAAAACTGTGTCAAAAGGACAGATTTTCTCTTAACACCACTATTGCTGTATACTCAAGGGATTCTGAAAAACTCTTGGGTCAACAAAGACGTTCTTTTTATTTTAATTTGGATGTTCAGTCATTTTGTCAGAATGGAGGTTGCACCAATATCTTTGTACCAAAACCAAACTGAGTATAAAATGCATCTGCAGAATTGTTTAATTTTCAGGTTTAATCTGGAAAACAATGCAGTAGAACACTGACTTATGCAGTAGGTGCAAGCATGAGAATTTCAGCTCAAAAACAAAAATTCTTAATAAAACTTTAAAAACTAATTAACTCTAAGAAGCATTGAAGAAAAATACATGCAGAAAATTTGTCTACTTCAGTACAATAGTAGGAAACTTTGCAAATATTCACACACAAAATACAATATATATCCATATGAATTTTTTTCTTATGTTAGTAACATATTTCATAGAGATGGGTAAATTGTCCATTTCTATACAATAGACACTTCTGATGACTGTCTCAAGATTTTGATCAAGAAAGAACACTCAAAAGAAATTCCACCATCTGAGTTAGGATACTCATATATTAATTAATTTGTTTTTTACAGCTTATCAACCTTTTGCATGGTATTTAAAGCCAGAAAATATTTTTAGTTTGTAAGAATTTCTGGAGATAATAATGACTTTTTACTAATTACCCATAGATGTAGAGAGAAAAAATGGATTCATGCCTTTCCCAAGGGTATTAGCATGTAAGTGAATATAATAAACACAGCTGGAATAGGAACTTGTCTCTCTGATTTTCAATTCCAAACCATTACCTATTAGACTATCCAAACTTACAACACCTGGTTTTCCTAAATAGTCGTCCTTCTAGGTACTGACTAGGCTCAATGTTGCTTAACTTTGGTAATCACATGAGAATCAATCTTTCAACATAAGACTAGACACTCATACAGTGTAAACCCCCTGACTACAGACAAATGTTTAAGGCTCACATATCTCAACACTAGATTGTCCAAGAAACAAATGGCTTAGTAATTAAAGTATTGATTAAAACATATCTGGTTTTCTGGCAGTTGTGAGTTCAATCCCTTTATTTGGTAGTGCTGAAAAGACTGGTTCAGCATAAGAAATAAACAGGTAACACAAAGGCAAATAAATCCAGTCTGTACAGATATAAAAAGGGTAATGAGAACAGTCTCCTCCCATGGATGGTTTGGTTTGAAATTTTAATAAGTTTACTGAGTACAAAAGCAGACACCTGAAGAAGGATGGAGGTGCAATTGCTGAAGCATTATGAGTATATTTTGAGTAATTTTGTTTAATGACATATCAACCTCTATGGGTTATTAAATGCCAAAATCTAAATATTTTGAATGCACATTGATTATCCAAACCTGAAGCTGTTATATATTAGTTTACCTATGGTAATGGTAATGTTAATCATTTCCTTATTAAGCAACACTTGGCATTCGTACCTTTTCCATGGGTATTTGCAGGTAAATGAATATGATGAACCCAACTGAAATAGGAGCTTGTCTCTCCAATTTCCAATTTCAAACCATTACCCATTAGACTATCTGCACATTCAAGCTTACAACACCTGGTATTCCTATATAGTCATCCTTCTAGAGACAAATGGAATAATAATGATGGATCTTCCATGATCCATGAACAATTCTAGGGATCTTTCATGATCCTCAGAACTTTCAGTCTCCTGATAATAGGCTTTTCTGTCAGATGTAGTTTATTGTCATACCCAAGATACATTATGATTATTATAACCAAGATATATATGATAGTCTATAAAGTAAAACATCTATTAGAAATAAATGCAGACAAATCATAATTTTATTTTATGCCTTCAACTACAAATATTTTGTACATAGTTTTATACTTTCAGAGTAAACATATATTTTTTTCGATTTCTTTTTTGTAATCATTTCACCCCAAGCAAGGCAGTACTGCCACTGGCACATAGGGAGCTAGATAAGAGAGAGTGAAAAGAAAGAGGAGAGTTACAGGGAGTGTCAGAGAATGAGTAAGAGAAAGATGGAAATACTTCTGTGAAGAGTGTTGCGTGAGAGTAGAGTGAAAAGGGATAATAACAAGATACAGCGGGTGTTAGGGAAAGGATAAGAGAAGGATGGGATCAACAGGATAAGAAATGGCAATTGACGTTGCATTTAAACTCTTGAAGATTGTAGCTGTGAGGGAAGCAAGTATATAGAAAAGAGTTCCACAGGTAGAAAGTGAGAGAAAAAAAGCTGCTAGAGTTTTATAGCTTGTAGATAAAATGTATTGCCACTATTTTTAAGATATCATTGGTAATTTCCCTTCAAAAATGCCTTGCTGTTAATTTTGTTATAAAAATGTACTGTTGGTTTTTGTTTGGAGAATGGATCACTATTTGCCCATAGCTGGCACCCAGACAAGTGCTGCCAGCACAAGTCAGGGTGAATTTGGGAACAACAGCAGTTAAGAGGTAGTTCTACAATTCTCAGAACTTCCAATCTTCTGATAAGAGGCCTTGCTGCTCGGTGTAGTTTATTGTCGTACCCAGGATACATTATGAGTATACTAACAAAGATATGTATGTTGGTCTGAAAAGTAAAACACAAAATAAAAATAAATGCTGACAAAGCATAATTTTATTTTGCTATTCTGTATGTGAGAATACAAAAAATAGTTCAATACTGTCAACACTTATTGATGCCATGTTCTTAAATAGTCTCGTCAGACCAAAACTTTCATATCAGTATCATCCTTTCATCCATTTGCTAATATATTTGTGTTCAGTGACTTCAATGCCCACGATGTCAAATGGCTGGAAAACTCGGTTACTGATTTTGCTGACATCCATACCTTGAACTTTTCGATCACTCAGTCTCTCATCAAAGTGGTAGATTTCCTCACGCATTTCCCCAGTAACCCTGAAAGACACACTTCCCTGCTAGAAAGACACACTTCCCTGCTAGAAAGACACACTTCCCTGCTAGATCTCTGCTTCACTTCTATCCCTGAGTTCTGCCATGCCAAGTAGCACTGCCCTTTTGACAACTCTGATCATGTTGTGATTTCTCTTAATATCTCTCTCTACTACCCCTCTTCCCAAGAACCTCCTACCAGCAGAATATTTTGCTGCTATCAAAGAGTGGACTGAAAGTCATTCTGTGATTTCCTTTGTGACATCCCTTGGAACAAAGTGTTTAGCATATACATTGAAGACTGTGCCCCTGAAGTCTCCTCGTGGATGAAAGCTGACATCAATGTTTTCATCCCAGCCAGGAAGTTCTGACTTAAACCTTATTCATCACCTTGTTTCTCTCCTGCCTGCTTGGTCACTATTGCCCACAGGAATCACTTCTTTCTGACTATAATAACCGCCTTTTTGCCTTTGCTCATAATGAATGCAAGTGTGTCTTAAATGATGCTAAGCTGTTGTTTGCTGATAGAATGAAGCAGCGTATAGCATCCTGCAAATTTGGCACCAAAGACTTCTGGAAACTCTTCAAAAGTGTGTTAACAACAGCAAAACATCAGTCCTTACTTTATTCAATAAATTTAAGATCCTCATGGTCACAGGCTGAGTGCTTTGCTTGCAAATTCTCCTCTAACCTCAGATTTGACTCGTCTGGAGTACCCACAATCAACTTCCCACCTAGAACTGAGGTTAAACTGAGTGAAATATACATAACCCCCTAACTGGTCTCTAACATAATTTCTAAGCTTGACCCACATAAGGCAAGTGGAGGTAAGTGAATTCCAGTTGTCCTCGTAAAGAAATGTGCCCCTGAACTCTCCTCTGTCCTCTCCAAACTCTACAATTATTACCTCACTGCTTTTTGCTTCCCTGCTTGTTGAAAGTCCTCCTCTGTAGTCCCTGTTTTTAAATGTTCTGGAGAACTCTCTGACCCTTCTAATTATCAGCTATCAGCCTCTTACCAATTTTTGGCAAAGTTTTCAAGGCTATTATCAATGCTGATATAGTTCATCATCTTACATCCCACAATCTATTCTTCAACAAACAGTATGACTTCTGCTTCCCCATATCTGCCATTGATATACTAATGACCACAACCAAATACATATACCTGGCTTTCAGTAAGAACAGCAAAGCTCGAGCTGCTGCCCTAGATATCTCGAAAGCATATGACCATTTAGCATGCTGGCCTTCTGCAGAAACTACAGGGATATGGCATAATTTGATGTTTGTTCAGTTTAATCTAATCATTCCTATAAAATTGCATAATGAAGGTCATGTTGACTGAGCATGTTTCTAAATTCTATCATATGAATGCAGGTGTCACTCAAGGCTCTATCCTAGGTTATACACTTTTCCTGATCTTCCTCAATGACCTTCTTGATGTAATCAGTTCGCAAGTAGACATCTACACTGACAACATCACCATTTACTCTCACCTTATTAAGAAATCTGCCAAGGCTGACAAAATAAATCTTGATGTTTCTCTTGAAAATGACCTGTAATCTGTGATCAGACTTGGCTCATAAATTTTAATGCTTCTAAAACAAAGCTGCTCTTCTTTAACCACTATAGATATACTCTCCTACCTCCCATCAGTATGGATCATACAATACTCTGCGTCTCCTCAGTCTCACTCTCTCAGCCAACCACAAATGGAATGACTACATTGAGTCAATAGCTACATCTACTGCTAGAAAGGTCAGGTCATTGTGTCAGGCCAGGAAGTTTTTCTCATCAGAATCCATCTTGCACATATACAAATCTACTATTTGTCTGTGCATTGAATACTGCTGCCATATCTGGTTGGTTTTTGACAAAATTCAAAGGAGGATCTTCAATGTAGTCTATCGACATGGCTTACCTCTGTCTTTTCTACAAATATTTTCACAGCTTCTGCTCTGATGAGCTTAGTTTCTTGGTGCCCCCTCCATATGAATTTACTCAAGCTACTAGGCTGGCAACTAATTCCCACTCTTTTACAGTCAAAACAGTCAAATGTAACTGCCACTTCTACTCTATCAGTTTCTTTTCTTGCACTTCTGCCTGTGGAACTCCTTTCTGTATATTTGCTTCCCTGATAGCTACAATCTCCAAGAGTTTAAGTGCCATCTTTTGTTTGTTTGATTCCCATCTTTCTCCTATAATTTCTCCAACACTCCCTGTATATTTTAACCTCTGCACATCAGTGGCAGTACTGCTTTGCTTAGGGTGAAATGATTTAAAAAAAATAAAAACAAAATGAATGGTGCCAAATTCATTCAGTAATATATAAAGTCAGCTGTATACAACTGCTTCCTCTGATTAAGGGGTCTTTGAAACAGATGAAGCCTGTAGGTCTTAGCAAGAATCATTCTTCATTGAACCTTGTAAACTAACTCTAAAAAATAACAAAAATGTATCAAATAAGAGAAACTACATCAGCTGAGAATTTTCAGCAACAGAAACAATTAAAATTGAAAGCATGTGTAACTCAAAGAGACAATAAAGACATAATGAAGATGTCAACTTTCAACACTAATTCAAACAAAAGGTTAGGAAGGAAAGCTCCCATCAATACTGGACTTAAGAAACCTATTTTTCTGAAAAATGTGTTTAATAGAAACAATGTATAAATTTTAACTGAAAATAGCACTGGCTGCTCAGTCTATGAATGCCAAATGTTGCCTTATAAAGAAATGGTTAACATGACCATTACCAAAGGTAAACTAATATATAACAAATTGATATTGGATCGAGGAATCCACTTGGCAAAGTTTTATTAAAAAAGCAAATACAACAATTTACTCCTTGCATAATGTGAGTGAAGAAAAAGTTTTCACAACAATGTTTTAATTGCACAAAATGATATTAAAAGATTTGTGAAAACTAAATGCCAAAACGATCAAACAGCTAATTTTAAGAATAACCCTTGCTATTAATTGTAGGCACATGGAAACATCATAGAACATGTTTAATTCTGTCAAAACTTACAAGTGTTCGTGATCCACTTTTAACAATATTTAAAGGAGAAAGCCCAGTGAGAAATTAAATTTGAGCAAGAAGCAGACGTCCATGCAAATCGCCATGTAATAAATAGAACAATAATTGCACGCTTTGTTTGCCATGTGGCACGAACATGAATCCTCAAGTAAGAAATCTACTTTTCAACTCTCTTAGTCTTAACATATATTCCTTCTCAATTCTCATTCACACATTCATTTTAATTGACGTTCACCATAGGATATCAAAGAAACATTTATTTAATTTAACAGATTAAATAACTTCAGTATCATTTGAAATTATATGCAAATAAATAATATATCCAACAACACCCCAAAATATCTTAAAGTACACTACCGGACATAATTATTAGGCCCTTCCAGTTTTTTTAAAGAAAATGATGTATTTCATACTATTTTTAATACTTATTGCCAAGTGGATGTTTCTAAATGAAAATAGAATGGTTCTTATTTAATACTGCACAATAACATGTGCATTAAATGTGCTATTTTGGTGTCCAGTTTATGTGCTCTCTTCCCCATGCTAGTCTTTTCTTCTTATTTACTGAGCAAAGCAAAGGCTTCCTGGCTGCCTTGTAAAAGTTTACAAAGTAATAATAACAAAAGAACCATTCTATTTTCATTTAGAATTATCCACTTGGCAATAAATACTAAAAATAGTATGAGATACATCATTTTTTTTTAAACTGGGGTGGCCTAATAATTATGGCCGGTAATGTATGTTGATGAAATAAAAAAATATTTTACTCAAAGAAAATTTATAGTGCAATGGTTTCCCACTACATTTCAAACAAAAATTTTCCAAACTCTATAGGGTGACTGAATAAGCATAAATAAGCAGACAATTCCTAAGTAATCCAACAGAGTGTTGGAAAAATCCTTAATTTAACTAGCAGTGGAGAAGAACAGTTTGGTATCCAAAAAGTATGCTGTCTTAAAATTATCACCCCAAAGACTGTAAAACTTGCAGAAAAATTTCATGTAATTGATTTAGTATCAATTCAAATCATACAGACTTTTTTCCATATGGGGAAAAATATAAAGATAAAAAATTAGTAGAGTTATTTAGTAGGGTTAATAAGCACACAAGCAAAGAAAGTTCCTTAGTTTGAAATTTTACAGAAAAAATTTATTACCAATTAAATTTAAATTGGAGTAGATAGACTAAACTGTCACCCGGTTCACACTCCACCCACATCTATTGAACAGGTGAAGAGGCTCATCCCTTGTTTCCTGCTTAGGATGCGGTTTCCGGTTTTCTCTTTTCTAATTTTCTCATTTTGTTTTTTTTTTCAATTGAAGTAGATAGACTAAACTATCGCCCAGTTCACACTCCACCCACATCTATTGAACAGGTAAAGAGGCTCATCCCTTGTTTCCTGTTTAGGATGCGGTTTCCGGTTTTTTCTTTTTCCAAACTTCTCACTTTTTTTTTTTTTTCAGTTGGAGTAGATTGACTAAACTATCGCCTGGTTCACACTCCACCCACATCTATTGAACAGGTGAAGAGGCTCATCCCTTGTTTCCTGTTTAGGATGTGGTTTCCGGTTTTCTATTTTCCAATCTCTTCACTCTTATGTAGCCCCCTGCACATCAGTGGCGTTACCGCCTTGCTCGGGGTGATATGATTAAAAAAAAAAAAAATAGAAATGAAATAAAAATATAAAATTTTTTCTCAAGATATTGAGTGCCTAATAAAAGTTAAACTGAGTAAAGAGAAAATATTCATTTAAAAGTGGAAAATACAATTGATTATGTTAAAAATGTCCTTTGTTAAAAAATGTAGTGAAAGATCTCTGGTAGTGGTGAAATCCTGATCTGTCAACAGTTGAGATAAAACATAACAGTTGCAAAGAATGTTGAAGTAAGGAAGTGATGTGACAAAAGTTTGCTTTGCATCTCTTTGAAGTTGGTTTAAGAATGACTTGATAGTTTTTGTTTTCAGTCATGCTGTCTAAAGTTTTTGGTTGGCCTCTTAAGTTTCAAAATTTCCTTGTTTTCAGCTGCAAATGTTAATTGTTAACGCTGTCCTCCCATTCATGTGATTGTCCATCCCAGCCACATGTGAATGCATAATGGTTTTAAGCAGCTGGTTTATACTAAGATCACCAGGATCAGTCAGTTATCATGTCAAATTATTGCAAGTTTGAATTTCTTGGTGTTAATTGTTGGATTACTGCTCCCTGAAAATAATTTGAAAGACTTTTCCTCTTTTCTCAATGACTTTTGAAGTGGCAGCTCACTTTTAGTTCCAATAGACATATGTAAGTACTCCAGAAACATCAACTGAAAATTGTATTGAATTATTCATAACTTCATTTCGTCTTCTATTCTTCTTTAACATGTTTTACTAATACATTTATTAACTGTTGTTTATTTCAATTCCATATTTTTTTTACCCAGGCTCACATGAGCCCCCAAATATTATTTGCAGAATAAATGTACCAGGTGGCATAAAATGATAATACTTACTATTCCCACAACAAAAATTGGTGACTATGATGGAATATTCTTCTCTCTGAGAAGAACTTTTTGTCACTCAACTGAGAAAGCCTTAACCCATTCATGCCAGGCTAAAAGAAATGCTCACTTTATATAAATTGAAGTTTAAACTACAATAATTTTTATGCATAACAAAATGCTACTCTGTGTATCAATATCTGTATATTTTTTTTCTGAAATTTATGGATTTTTACTGATGTCTACAAAAGTAGTTAAATGTATTTTTTATCCCTTTAAAACAAATATGACATTTTAGTGCTAAGTTTCACATGATAGATCACCTAGAAATTGCCTACTTTTCAAGAATAATGTTACATATCTTTGATCATGCCCCTAAGAGTATGCTAGGAGATACTGTCTCAGTTATGGGACCCCAGTCACCAAGAGAGTTAATTCCAATTAGCATCCAGATATGTTGGGCAAGAAACTAAATTGATTCAGAGCAACAAGTTTTAAAACTCTATTTTATGAAAAAGGAAAATATAGCAAAATATAAAAGTCTGATACGAAGGAAAATAAATTCATAAAAAAGACTTTTTAGAAGCGGGGTCATAATTATTAAAATAATTGATTCAATCATAATAAAGAAAGGAAACAGTAGCAACAGGTTGAAGCAGGGATTGGCAAACTATGGCCTGTCTCATGAGTCAAATACAGCCAATCCATCAGTCATATTCAATCCACACTTATGCTTCAGAATTTTATATTATTTTTTTTTTAATGTTATTATGTATGAAATAAAATTAATGTAATTGATTATGGAAGATTATGGAACTGCTATTTAATATATCCACTTATATGTTAGTGAATGCTGAACAACCACCACACAGAGGAAGTCAGTCAGTCAGTTTAGTGCCATACATGATACATACTTGGGCGATCATATCTCGAAAGAGACATGACTGACTGGGCAGAAAATTTTCTCACAGTAGGTTGCCATTACTTTCTGTGGTAGACTGGTTGCCAACCAAGGCTATAGAACCCAATCTGTCCTGTTATTTAATCCATGGCTGGAGGGAAGAGACGGATTAATACCTTTCTCAAGGGTATTTGCGCTAAAGTGAATCAAATAAGTTTTTTTCGTCATAAACTGAATCTTGAAGGCTAAATAAGTCCTCTGAGTAAATGGTATCATGGCTGAGACTAAGAACTACAATTATACCTACTTAGAGCCAAACCCGAAGCAGAAATTAAAATAAAAGGGCTGAAAAAAAAAAGACAAACAGGCAGATAAACAGACACACACACAAACATCTTGCCTTTTATATATATATATATATATATATATATATATATATATATATTATCAGTTTTCTGCACTATTGTAAGAACTGCAACCTTGAAACTTCTGAATATCATTTCTTATGTCTTTGTCTATGAGTGTATCAAATTTGATTAAAATTGGACCACTCCTTCTATTACCCGATTTTTTCAATTATCGATTTTCGATATTTATCGAGGGTACCTCAACACAAAACCTAGCTAAGAACACTCGCAGATGCTTATAGTACAACTGTGTAAATTTTCAAGAAAATTGGTTCAGCCATTTCGGAGTCTATAGGTAACGGACACACACACACACAAAGTTCCATTTATAAATAAGTTTAGATATCAGAATGATACAGTTGAAATTTCTAAGACACATAATAGGAATAGAAGACTTGAAAAATCTGATACTCACAGAACAGATTGAGGGCAAAAAAAAAAAAAACGGGAATAACACAACAATGTTGGGTAAATGGATGAAGAAACAAGGTTTAGGAGTGATAACAAAAAAGCTCAAATTTATTAAGAGCTACAAAAGACAGGAAATTATGGAGAGCTATGATCACCAATGTCCTGAAAGGACACGGCACATAGAAGAAAATGAAGAAGAAGACTGGCAACTGCCCATTAGATTTGCAATTAGAAGTGATCAACTGACAGTCCAAAGATATTCTGAAAGGTAAATACAAAGAAGTAGTTAACTGAGTTTGACAAACACCCTGTAGATGAAATAATATACCCTGTAGATGAAACAAATACCCTGTAGATGAAACAAATTCTACTTTAAAACCATTTGCTTGATAATTAATTTCATTATTTAACACAATATATTTACTGCTGTCGATTTTCTTAATGAGAACAAAATTCCACTATCAAATTGCCGTGATCAGTCATGCCTCAAATTTGTCTAGACAATATATTGGATTGCATGCAGGGATTCATCAATTCAATGTGTTTGCCATCCTTGGTGGCAATAAAAGCAGCAGAGTGTTGTCTACAAACCGTAAAATTATTTGTTCAGCATCTTTATTCATTTTTTACTCATTCTACTCATTGCTGGAATCTATTGATATCATTTCTAGGAAAAGATTTTGTGGTTAAATATTTGTCTGACACAAAAATGGTCAGCATATTATGATGTTAATGTTCTGTATGGGAGATTCGAGAAAATAAAATATACACTGGATCCTCTATCAGCTGACAATGGACAGCAAGTGAATACAAAGTGAGTGGCAGAAGAATTGACCAAAAAATGGAAAACCAGGAAACAATATTTCTCACGATTCTTTGGAATGACATGCTAGAAAGAATAAACAAAACAAACAAGGTCCTGAAATGAAAGGATGTGAACATCCTTGTTGCAACGAATCTTCTTCAGTCTATGAAAACATATCTTCAGGAAACTCAAGACAAATCTAGTGAATATGAATTCAGAGCCAGAAGTATGTGTCCAGATAAAGATTACAGTGATGGATAAAAAGGTTAAATGAAAACAAAGTGTGTGTCTGAATAGATATGATGAATCAGCAGGAAAGGTACTTCTCAGTAAAACTGAAAAGTTCAAGGTGGAAACTTTCCTCCCTACTCTAGACATCTTAATCTTTGAACTGACAAAATGTGCAGAGGCTTATTCACAGATTTGAAATCTGTTTACCTTCTTCAATGAATTGAAAACCATTGCTTCTGAAGCACTAAAAATAAAGTATGAACATTTAACTAACATGTGTCACAAAGACTTGAATTATGATGACCTTTTAAATGAATGTGAGCATCTCAAGCACTACATGGCTTTTGATGAAAATTATGAGACTCTCTCTGCACTGTACAGAAAAATAATTTCAAACAATTTGAAATCTGTATTCCTGAATGATGAAATTGCACTCAAAGTGTTCATTTTCATGATGATGATCAACAGCACAGGAAAACGTTCTTTTTCAAGACTAAAACTTATAAAAAATCTGCTTCAGAGTACAATGGGGCAGCATTGTTTGAACTGATTTTCACTCATGTACATAGAAAATGACATCCTATTTCTAAAGATCATTGACTTCAAGCCAGTAATAAAGTAATTCTCTGAAAAAAAGGCCACAAATGCTTCTTGTTACAATGAGAATTTTGTAGTAATTTCATACTATGCTATCTAATCCATGTAGCTTACTGAGTATTATTGTGTTTTTCAAGCCTTATGTATTGTTCAAATGTTTATCATGTTGATTAGTTGCTACTGTACAGTTTATTTTTAATGTTTTAACTTTAGTTTTGTTGAAGTACCAATAAAATGAATATATGTTTAATATTATCTAATATTTACTTTTTAAAGTTTTGCTTATTTAGGCAGCAAATTTTCTTTTAGGCATGTCAAATTAAAGAAATTGCAAACATTATGTCTGCTTATTTTTAATAACATCCATTCATACTCACAGATAATCTTTTGCATATTATAATTGAAAGATGTAAGAAGTGCGCTGTCACTTTGGCAGTTGATTTTATTATCTAATTCTCAATATTCCCACGTACTTTCAATCTCCTTCTGAGATCATCTTCAGTGGTGTAAATTGTGGTAATAAAAAATAACTGCAAAACTGTGTTACTAAATATTACTGTAAATTTTTTTCTAGCTTCAAACGTAACGGATAACAGATTGCTTAGCATTCATTACAACATGAAAATTATCCACAATGGAATTTTTATGTCATAGTTATGCATCTATTAAAGCATGAAAAAACTGTTCTGTTTATAAAAAATTTAGAACATTACTACAGTATTTATAGCTGATTCTATTAATTGATGGTTTAAGTTTTTTAATATTTCCTCAAGGATCTATAGTTTGCTTTTGTTGTTTTCTTTGTGTACAATAGTTGTGTTATCGATCATTATTTTTTTATACTGTGAATGTAGACAGGAATGTTATTGTCAGTTAAGTGCCATACTTGAAACACGCTTGGGCGATCATGTCACGAAAGAGACATGACTGACTTGGCAGAAGATTATCCTGCAGTAGGTTGCCATTGCTTATGGGCGAATAGTCAGGCACGTGTAATGTAAATCTTGTTAATGTTGTTGTTGTTAATCCAACATATATATTTGGTTTTTTTTCAGAGATACATTCTCCCAAGCAACATTTGAATTGATATATAATGTTGGTTTTATGTTCAGTTATTGGGAAAAAGTTATAAATAATTAAATTAATAATATTGTATTTTATATAATATATTATTAATTTTTTATTAGAATCCAAGGGAGAGATATTAGTACGAATGAGATTTTTTATGATTTTTTCATCCTGTTTGTAATTATCATGCATCAGGTTATAATAAAAGAGTTTGATATGTTTAGGGTCTTTTGTGAAAGTACCATATTCTGCTTGAAAAATCATTATTAATGAGAATCTGCTTAATACTTTTTAGTTCAGAGTAAAAAATCTTTTTTGTGGAGGAGTTAATTTGTGCTTGGTTAATTAAATTGTGTATGAGTGTTATTTTGTAGTAGTTAGAGCATTCACCCTTATAGTTAAAAATACAAGAGATTTTGCTGATTGGTTTTTTATATGGAGAAATAGTAAATGTGTTATTGTTTGTGTCTATTAAAATGTCAAGGAAAGGCATTTTATCATCTTTGTTAAGTTCGTACGTAAACTCGAGGAGAGAGTGTTTTCCAAGTTTTTTTTTAGTTCTCTTATTTCTTTGATGTTTTTAACTGATATAAGAATATCATCTACATATCTTAGGTAGATGGAGGTTTTTTTTAGTGGTGTTAAATATATTATTTTCTAGGTTGGCCATGTAGAAATTGCTGAAGGCTGAACCCAACACGAGGTCATTGAAACACCATTCTGTTGCATGTATACGTTATTTCTGTGATCATAGAATAGGACTTCAGTGGTACAGATTAAAAGTAATTTTTTTAGTATTTTTGGTTTAATTTTCAGTGGGGGCAGATAATTATTATTTTATATATTTTTTATAAAATGTCAATGGTTTCTCTAATAGGAACGTTAGTGAATAAATTTTCAACATCAAGTGATGCTATGGTTATATTATTAGGTTTTTCTGTTTTTAATATTTGTATTAGTTCAAAAGATGTTTTAATGCTGTATTTGTTAGGTATGTATGGTGTAATTAATTGGTTAAGCATTTTAGTTAGTTGATATATAGGAGTGGGTATTTGTGATATAATTAGGCCAGAGTGAAAAGTTAAGCTTGTGTGTTTTGATAGAACCATAAATGTAGCTGGTTCATAGTCTCTGATTATTTTGATAAGTTTAAATTGTCTTGTTAGCTGTGATTAATTTGTTAGTTTTTGCTTTTATTTCTGCTGTTAAGATGGCCCTGCAAAGGAGATCACCCTTTCCATTCTGTTTTTTACATCTTGGTGAAAGATTCTATGCAAGTAATGATGTATAAGGGTCTTGTTAGTTTAAACATGGATTCCATTGATCCCAATTTATTTTGCTTTTATTTCTAATTTTTTGTATATATTAATAACCATTTCATAAATGAAAATTAACTTATCTCTAAACATTTATACTTATGATTATAATATGTATTAAAATATAAACCAGATATGGACAATCACTTCCAATCTGTGGCTACATGAGATATGACTCACCATAAAGCAGGCTACACTAAGAAAATATTCTAAGTTTTCATTGAAAGTCAGTCAGTTAAGTGCCATACGTGATACACGCTTGGGTGATCATGTCTCAAAAGAGACATGACTGACTGGGCAGAATATTATCCCGCAGTAGGTTGCCATTGCTTTCTGCGGTAGACTGGTTGCCGACCAAGGCTATAGAACCCAATCTGTCCTGTTATTTAACCCATAACTGGAAGGAAGAGACGGATTAATACCTTTCCCAAGGGTATTTGCGCGTAAGTGAATGCAATGAATTCAGCTGGAATTTGAACTCGGTTCCCCGATTTCTCGTTCCGAGTTGATATCCAATGCACCACAACGCACATCATTGAAAGTAAAGTGGCCATTTTCACTACATGCCTTAGAAATGGGAGAAAAAGTTGATATTTTTTATTTGGAGAAAAAATATTTTCTACAATTTAAAAATTGAAGATTTCATATAATGTTATCATAGATGACAGTGTAATTAACACATGCTGCTTCATGTGATCTGTTTCTAATTCATTCATTTGAAAATACAAAAAAATATTTTTTTGCAAGGAAAAATTTTTTTTTTCTCCAGAGGAAAAAAAATTAATACAATGTGCGTTGTGGCGCAGTGGATATCAACTCGGAACGAGAAATCGGGGAGCCGAGTTCGAATTCCAGCCGAATTCATTGCATTCACTTACGCGCAAATACCCTTGAGAAAGGTATTAATCCGTCTATTCCTTCCAGTTATGGGTTAAATAACAGGACAGATTGGGTTCTATAGCCTTGATCGGCAACCAGTCTACCGCAAAAAGCAATGGCAACCTACTGTGGGATAATCTTCTGCCTAGTCAGTCATGTCTCTTTCGAGACATGATCGCCCAAGCATGTATCACGTATGGCACTTAACTAACTGAATGATTAATACTTGTTAGTTATCTGTCGCCACCTTTTAATTTATGTATTGGTGATATTTTATGAAGTTAGATGTGGTATTTAAAATGATTATTAATTAATTGTTTTTTCTTTTTTTTTTCCAGACTGCTAAATGAATCTTTGGGATAGTATATTTTTACACAACCGTATTTTTGAAAAAGTTGGAAAATTAATTTGAAAAGTGGCAAAAGATAATCCACAACTACCAAAATGTTTTTATGCATATGCTCTTCCTTAATGAAAATTACCACTTGTTTAAAATGCCAAGAACATTAACTTCAAGGGAAATTACAAAACTCATGAAACATTGTAATTTTTTTTTTTTTATTATTTCATCCCAAGCAAGTCAGGATTGCCACTGGTGTGCAGAGGGTTACAGTAAGAGAAAAAACAGTGTACAGAGGATGTTGAAGAAAGGATAAGAGATAGATGAGTTTTAGGGAGGTGGATGGGATTTAGGAAGATAGAAGATGGCAATTGATGTTGCATTTTTGGAGATTGTAGCTATCAGGGAAGGAAGTATACAGAAGCGAGTCCCACAGATGGGAAGTGCAAGAAAAGGAACTGCATGAATATAAACATTGTTGTATTAATTTGAAAGTAAATTATTAAGATTTATAAAACTGGAATAAAGTAATATTCACCGAGCATTTATAAACAACAAACTTGCTATTTCTAGAAGAGCGTACTGTTATATTTTATCCAATTTATCAACCAGAAAGAATGTATGATTATTATGTAATATTAATTCTTTTGTTATTTTCTTTTAATATTTCATATAAAATAAAAATATTTTTTGTTTTTTTTTGTTTTTTTTTAATCATGTCACCCACAGAAAGGCGATAACACCACTGATGTGCAGGGGGCTACATAAAAGATTGGAAAAGAGAAAACCGGAAACCACATCCTAAACAGGGAACAAGGGATGAGCCTCTTCATCTGTTCAATAGACGTGGGTGGAGTGTGAACCGGGCGATAGTTTAGTCTATCTACTCCAATTATGCATCATTGAGGATCTCCTGTCTGATGTGCAATTGGACATTATCAAAGGGAACCCCAAAGACATGCTGAAAGGTAAACACAAAGGAGGGCTTATGACAATATTATGTGGAAGCAACAGTTCTTGTATGATCACTGAAGTTAAGCAACATCAAGCCTGGTCATTACCTAGAAGTGTGACCGCTTGAAGATACCAGTTACTGTAAACTTTGATGTGTGTGTGGTGTTATTATAACAGCTTGGAATTGAAAGTCAGAAAGCTGGGTTCTAATTCAAGTCAATTTTGTCATATTCATTTGTGCACAGATACCTTTGGGAAAGGTATGTATCAACATTTTTTCTCCACAGCTGTGAAAATCATTAGAAGAACATGTATCAGTAAAAATCATTATTACCTTAAAAACATTTTTACAATCTAAAAATGTTTTTTGGCATTAAATAACCTGCAAAGGTTTGATAAGCCATAAAAAAAATCAAATCAGTCAAAAACAAAAAAGAATTAACTGACTTGAATGCCTTCCAGATTAAACATGTGTTGGGATCTATCTACTCTTGTTTTTGTTGCTGAGTGTCAGAATTTCAAATAATTAACAACAACATCTTTTAAATAAAACATAAAAGGTTGTTTTCTGAAAGAAAAGTAGAAGCAGAATGTCAATTGAAATATAGAATGACAATAAAATGTTCAATTTTCTTTGCAGTGAAATTTGTTTTATAAAGTAATTAAATGTTCTCAGGATGCTGTAAAATGGTGAACAGATTTATTTTATGATGGTCAGCCCAACATATTTGTTTGTGTGTTTGTAGACAAAGGCTCAATAGGTAGTTGCTGGTTATTCTCTTCTATTGTATACATGAACTAGGCCTTAGTGACTGCTGGCAGTCTCTCTTCCATTGCATGCATGTGTGTGAGTGCATGCATGTGTGTGTATGCACATGTAGATCATACTTCCCTCCCAAATTGTAATGAGACTTAGGAAGTAGTAGGCTTCTGTTTCAAAGTCTAATTTCATATAGAGGTGTAAATTTTTTTAATAAAAGGTTTTCATTGGTTAAAAAATAATTTCACACTAGCTGGTGAAAATCATTTAATTGAATTTGCGAGAGTGGTGAAGGGAATTATTATTATTTTCTAAATAGTCCAAAAATAACGCATGGTAGGTATACAACTATGTCTTCAAGTATTTTTGCAGTATTTGTTGTAATGGTCATTTATCAAACAAAACTTCTGATTGGATTTTCAAGGTTGGAAAATATATATAGAACTTAATTCCTATACATTAATAATTTCAACATTTGGCACAACATAGGTGACAGGACATTTTCAAAGATAAAATATGCTAAATATACTTATAAAAATGTCTGAATGCTCATTTCCAAATATGCCTATCTGCTCAGGCTCATTTGTGTTTCTTCAAAGCCCACAAAATCCATCTATAGTTTATACTCTAATTACACTGAGCAAATGTTAGTTATAGTTTCTGGTAGAGAACAGGCACTCTCATGTGATCAGTAGTTGAAGAAGGCCAGTACACTCAGTCCCTTGGTCAAGATTTGCAATTTTGTGCTAATACAGTTGACAGCTTTTGAACAGCTTTGTCTACTCAATTTCAATCACAAGACTTGGGTCAACCTGTAGAATGGTTTTCAAGTACTTTCCTGTGGGGCTACATACTGGGTTTTGAAAGAGCAATAGAAATACAGAAGGACATTTAAGGCATTTGACAAAGTACACAACAATGATCTGTTATAGCTGCTCAGCAAACTTGACATATTCAGGAAAGATATTAGAATAATCAAGAATCTATACTATAGTGAGTCTTCTCAGTGGATTTATTCAACCTGTACTAAGAGAACTAGTATCGTCATTATTTTCCCTTTCTACAGTGAGGCTACTCTGAGAGATCTAGAAATCCTGCCAGGATTCATCATTAACAATATAAGATATGCATATGACATAGTAATGACAGTAGACATGGAAATGAAACTACAAAATCTCCTAGAGAATGTAGATAAGGAAAGCAAAAAGAAAGGACTAAACATAAACTACAAAAAAACTGAATGCATACTAATCAGCAAAAAGAGGATTCCAAAATGCAAATTACAAGTCAGGGTACTAACATCAAGCAGGTACAGAAATTTAAATATCTGGGAAATGTTCTAATAGAGGGCGGAAAATGTGACACTGAAATCCGAACACATATTGAGATGGCTAAAAGCACATTCCAAAAGCTAAGCAGAGTATTAAGAGAGAGGAAAATTTTGTTGGAAACAAAGAAAAGAGTACTTCCCATGATATTTGTCCTCTTGTATGGCAGTGAATGCTTAACAATCTTCTCAAAGATAATAAGAGACTGGAAGCAACAGAAATGTGGTTCTATAGAACGATGCTGAGGATACCATGTAAGCAACAACAGAAGGAAAACATGGGAGCAAAACAAGGTTTGGAGGGAACAGAAACATAAAGGAAACTTCTACTTAACATCAAGAAGAGGCAGTTGAAATTTCTGGGACCTTTAATGAGGAACAAGAGCTTAGAGAAACTGATAATAACAGGACCAACAGAGGGACAGTGGAAAGCAGTGTGTGACATACTTAATGGGCTTGAGCAAAGAGATGGCAGAACAGTGTTTGTGAGAAATAGCAGAAATTTCCAAAGTTATTAAGAGTTACAAAGAGCAGAAAAATGTGGAGGGTCACGATTGCATACATCAGAAAAAATTTTCATCATTTTCATTAAGTTGTGGTGATACTGACTGAGCAAAAGTGAGGCACCGGATGTTTGCACCCTAACGACCAGAAAGCAAATGACCAAAAGTTGTCCATGCACAGCCGGATTCGCGCAGATGTTCCGGTTGAAAAATAAAAATTAATTAAATATTAAATTTCCAGTTTACGAGCCTATGCGAATTTTATTTATCGACCAATGGGAAGCCCAGAATCAAATATGGATATGAATTCCCAAATGATCTGCTGCGATCCAAAAAGAAGATATAAAAAGCTGAGACAGAAAGCATCGCCAGACAGACAGACCCAGACTCGAGAGAGAGAGGAGTGTAATCAGTATCCCCTTGACCTATGTCAAGCGGCTTACTATCCTAGCCTCCCTTCCCTCTCCTCTTATCTGTCTCAAAACTACTTACTGACCTAAGGAGTGAATACATCAAAGACATTCCTTACTTACAGCGCTCCCACATACCTAAGTATTAATTCTCTTTTCAGCATTTTATTGCCATGAACATTTTAACGTCCGTTGGACCTATACTTCAAGTATTACTTTAATTGTAAAAACCTTAATTGACATGTGTATATATAAAATGTTATTTTTCAACTCAATTTGCCTTTCTTGATTTATAATCATTTTATGACTTAAAGTGGGCCTTCTACAACAAGGCCAAATTCCATTAATCTACAACAACATACTACTACCCTTCACTAGAACGGACTTTCCACTGTAAACTGGAAGAGAATGGATAACCCACCATAAAGTCTTTAGCTCTAAAATTGCCACTAAAAGAAGAATTAGAGGTTCCACTCATCTGTAATGAAAGATTGTATTTAATATAATTAAAAAACATAGTCATTTTATTTTATTAAGATAAATTAGTTTTTATTAAAAAATAAATTAAATTTGTATTGTCATATTATTAATATAATCTTTAATATGATTAAAAAACAGTCATCTTATTTTATTAAAAATCAAATCAATTTTTATTAAAAATCAAATTAAATTTTTATATTCACCTTATTTTATTAAAAATTTAGATTTAAAATTACCACTAGAATAACTATTAGAGTTTACACCTACGTGTGTTGTGGTTCAGTGGATATTGGCTCAGAATGAGAAATCAGAGAGCCAAGTTTGAATTCCAGTTGAATTCACTTGCGTGCAAATACGCTTGGGATAGGTATGGATTTGCCGCTTCTCCCTTCAGTTATGGATTAAATAGCAAAACAGATTGAGTTCTATAGCCTTGGTTGGCAACCAGTCTACCACAGAAAGTAATGACAACCTACTGCAGGAAAATCTTCTTCCCAGTCAGTCATGTCCCTTTCGAGACATGATCATCCAAGAGTGTATCACATATGATACTGACTGATAATAAAAATAGTTTTTAATATGGTTAAAAACATGTCATCTTATTTTCATTTATATTTATTATTTTACTTCTGAGTATGTCTTTGCTTATAAGTCCAAAAGGTACTACCACTCTAGCACACTTCCAAAAGTTTTACTGACCCGTAGGTTAAATAAATAGAACAGTATTTTTTCTGTGTCATATTCTTTCATAACCAAGGAGGATAATGACTCTCCACTACTTCTTATCCTTTGTAGTTATTAGCCGTGTTTATCTTTTGACTATTTTTCTTACTCTCTGTTCTGCTAATCATTTACACAATCTCATTAGGTAGGTTACTTGTTGTTTTCCTTTGCTCCTTCAATATTTCCTGTATGTGTTAAATTCTCCAAGTCATCTTTCCTCATTATGTGTCCCAGAAAGTTCATCTGTCTCTTTCTGATTCTAAGTATAAGTCTCTTTTTTGTTTCCATTCTCCTTAAAAACTTCATTGTTGCTCAACCATGGTTTTCTCAACATCCCTCTGTAGAACAACATGTCTGTTGCCTCACGTTTTCTCTTCTTCTGAAAGATATTGTCCAGCATTCAAACAGATTTTTTGTCTCCAAAGTATAGCCTAACAATGCAGAAGTAGAAATTCTTTCACTCAAATGATTCACTTAACATGCCTCTATGAAAGAAAGTCATCTTTTTCTTCATGTGCTGCGTTCACTCAGTATGTTGGCAATTATGGCTCTTCACAACTTTCTGTCCTTTGTAGTTCTTGATAAATTTTGTCTTTCTGTTATTTCTCCTAAACTCTGTTCCACATGCATTTACTCAAACTCATTAAGTATATTATGCATTGTCCCTCTTGCTCTCCATCTTTGTGAGTATCAGATTTTCTAAGCTCTCTTTCCTCATTATGTTTTCTAGAAAGCTTAGCTGTCTCTTCCTGATGTTAAGTATAAGTTTTCTTTTTGTTTCTATTTTTTCTAAAACTTTATCATTATTCACATATTCAGTCCGCAGTATCCTCAGCATCCATCTATAGAATCAGATTTTTGTTGCTTAAAGTTTTCTCTTGAGGAGAGTGTCCGACACTAACTGCCATACAATGAGGATAAATATCACAAAGCAGTTTAGAACTCTTTTCTTTGTTTTTAGTGAAATGTTTCTGTTTCTTAGTATTCTGCTTAGCTTTTGGAACAGTTTCTTTGAATCTCAGTGTTGCTCATTCCGCCCTCTGTAAAAACACTTCACAGATATTTAAATTTCCACACTTGCTTCATTTTGGCACTTCCAATTCATAATATGTTCAAATGAACATGTTAGTGTTTCATGTAGTCAGATGATGGCAAAGAACATAATATGGTCTCATGTGACATATCTATATATCAGCATTATATGGTTTGGGTTACAAAACAATGGTAAAAGGGAACTTTGAATTAGGGACTTGCAATTTATAATGGTAGTTTTTATTTACAAATGGAACTACTAAAAGTAAAAAGTAAGAAAAAAAATTGAAATTAAAAAGCATTTAGAATAGAAAACATATTTCTCTAGATAATTTATACATGCAACTGAAAGTAATTTTTCCATTTAATAAGTTCACTATACAAAAAAATTGACTGCAGCCCAAAATAAAAACTTCTTCTTTTATGTATGGTATCCCTTAGAATATTGGCATTCATGGCTGTAAAGAATTTCCCGTTGCTTGTAGCTCTTAGTAAATATTGTCTTTTTGCTGTCTCTCTTAATCCCTGTTCTGCCAACCACTTCAGTCAGTTAAGTGCCATACGTGAAATACGCTTGGGTGATCATGTCTCAAAAGAGACATGACTGACTGGGCAGAAGATTATCCCGCAATAGGTTGCCATTACATTCTGTGGTAGACTGGTTGCCAGCCAAGGCTATAGAACCCAATCTGACCTGTTATTTAACCCATCACTGGAAGGAAGAAACAGATTAATACCTTTCCCACGGGTATTTGCACGTAAGTGAATGCAATGAATTCAACTGGAATTCGAACTTGGGTCCCTGATTTTTCGTTCCGAGTCGATATCCATTGTACCACAACGCACATCACCCCTACTTACACATACTCATTAGGTAGGTTATGCACTGCTTTCTCCTCTCTCTTGCCTTCAATATGTCCTGTGAGTATTAAATTTTCTAAGTCCTCTTTCCTCATTATGGGCTCAAGGCAGAACATCAGCTTTTCTTTTGTAATATAGATTTGGATATTCAAATTTGATCGGAACATACATTTCACAAAATAAAATATTCAGTTCATTACTTTCTTTCTTTTATTTAGTTATAGTTGAAGAGAAAAATACAGAACCTACAGTGTATTATGAGAGAGTTTTTAACCAGAACAAATGCCTGTTTTCGAAGAATATGAGATTTTAAGAGATGTAATACTCCCATATAGTCATTCATTCAATATTGGATCAGAGCAATATTGCTTAACTTTATAAATTATACTGAACTTAGAATTATATAACAAAGGAAAAAATAGTATGAGGAGTTTGATAAGATTTAGGAATGAATATTACTAGTCACATAACATTTATTGCATCAGTTATATAACACCATTATCTGCTTCTACATGCTGTGTCAATGCAGGGTGTGAGTGATTATGGATCTCCACAATTTCCTGTCTTTTGTAGCTCTTAGTAAATGTGGTCTTTTTGCTGTCCCTCCTAAACCCTGTTCTGCCATCCATTTATACAAGCTCGTTAGATGGTTATGCACTGCTCTCCTTTGTTTCTTTTGCCTTCAATATGTCTTGTGAGAGTCAAATTTTCCTCATTATGTATGCTAGAAATTTCAATTGTCTGTTTCTGATGTTAAGTATAAGTGTCTTTTTTGTTCTTAGTTTCTTTAAAACTGTCATTGCTTGCATGTTCAGTCCACAGTATTCTCAGCATTCATCTATAAAACTACATGTTTGTTGCTGCAAGTCTTTTCTTTATCTGTGATGAGATTGTACCCTGGACTAAATAAAGGGTTCTCTTTAAAACATCCTGGTAGATACTAGAAGTGTCATACAACCAAACAAAGTTGAATAATGCATTAGCTGAAGTATTGTAATAAAAACAACAAGAATGAGAACTTGAGTGAAAAAGTAGTCAGCAAATAACTAAGTCATGACCACAGGGCAGAATATTAATGTAATTCATTTAGTATCTTATACTAGATAAAGTTAGAATTTGTTTTTCTTGACAAGAGATAATTAAAATAAAATATTATCTGGAGCATAAGATACCCTGGAGTATAAGACACACCCATTTTTTAAAGATACAGCTTTGGAGCAAAAAAATCTAGAGTTTTATTTCAAAGCTTTTTATTAAACAACAATTCAATCTGATCTATATTATTTACATGTTTACAATTGTCTCCATCATTGTTATTATCACAATGTTTCAGTCATTGTGCCCTCTGGATTTCATCAGGTGATTGTTGATCTGGGTAACCTTCATGGAATTTTGAACTGAACCCTTAATCCATCCAATAATAGTCTAGTGGAGTAAATAGCTGGTTCATGAATTTTGTGATGTAATAATTGTGAGTTCAATCCCGAGGCCTAGCAGTGTGTACTTGGACTCAATAGAAATGGGGCAAGCAATAACTGAGCAGAACTAAATAGGAACTAGATGAGATATTCCTGAACATGGGCTAGGCATGAAAACAACCATCCCTGTAGATGAAATAGAGTACAGTTTGAAATTCTTTGAAAGTTACTCAGATCAGCAAGCAAGAACCAAATTCTTGCATGAACGATTTGTCCAACTCGTGCCAGATCCTTTTTCGGGCTTCTTCATCAGTGATCCTGCTGAGGAATGCCTTGAGCCTCTGGGTGATATTGGAATGTAATTTTTGTTTTATCTATCCATTGTACTGGATATGTTTCCAGACCAGGGCATGTCCCACTTTTTCTGCAACCAGATGAGCTCTCTTTGAATTGACAGCAAGTTTCAGTGCCAAGCCTACAGGGAGTCGTAGTTCCCTGCATGGAGGGAGACAGGGGATCACTGCCCCCTATTGGATGAAGTTGAAATAATAGATAGAGAACGCCACTGGAAACTACGTAAACTTAAGGAATCACCACATATGCTAGGCTACAAAAATCTCCTAAGCCGACCAAGCATACATAGAGATGGATACAATATGGGAACCAGTATTACAAAGTGCCAGAGAAAATCATTAGTGTCAAAAATTGCAATATGAGCTCTGGTAAAAAATACAAGAAAAAACCATTAACATAAAAAATTGCAATATAAACTCTGGTAAAAATTGATTACTGAAAATTAGGTTTATAAGTCCCATAAATTCAGTTGTTCTTGTCCTTAAGGACACGTGGCTTAGTGGATATAGACATTGGTTAGTTCCTGTGACTTGATCCAAAGAGTTGTGAATTCAATACGGCAGTGATGAATAAGTAACTTAGAGAGTCAAGTTAGAGGGAGATAACTCATGACTACGAAAAAGGGGCTTCACGCAAGGAATGAGAATGATATACCCCAGTGATCATAATAAAGGGTTCAGTTTGAAATTCCTAGCACCTGAAGAAAGCCAGAGTGTACAACAGCTGAAACATCGTACATATGGCAACAAAGATAAAGACAATAGTCCGAATAATGTAAATTGTGTGGAAAATCAAATTAGAGCTTCATTTTGCACAAAATCAAATTGTCATTTTTACTGATATTACTTAAATCTATTGAATTTTTCTACAATTCTGTCAATTCAGTAAGACAGATTTAAATTTGAACCAAGACTTTTACTCAAATTTTATTAACAATTTTTTTAGGCAACTCGTGTTTTTATAAAACAATTATAATTTTGCTTGTTCCTCTATCAATTAATTAATTCAGTCAGTTAAGTGCCATACGTGATACACGCTTTGGGTGATCATGTCTCTTTCGAGACATGACTGACTGGGCAGAAGATTATCCCGCAGTAGGTTTTCATTGCTTTCTGCAGTAGGCTGATTGCCAGCCAAGGCTATAGAACCAAATCTGTCCTGTTATTTAACCCATAACTGGAAGGAAGAGACAGCTTAATACCTCTCCTAAGGGTAGTTGTGCGTAAGTGAATGCAATGAATTTAACTGGAATTTCAACTCAGCTCCCCGATTTCTCATTCCGAGCCAATATCCACTGCACCACAACGCACATCCAATTAATTAATTAGCATATGCATTATTCCCTACTGTTACCTTATATAAATTATGGATCACAATGAATAAAGATGGAAGAAAATAAAGTGTTCAGATGAACTACATCTTTTTATTCCAACAGTTCTAACCTTTCCAGCTAAGACCCACAGTGCTACACATATTGTAGTGAACCACTTTCATTCCTTTCTCATTTAATTTGTGAGATGTAAGTTCCATTCGAACATCTTCTTTCAATAAAACACTACTTTGTGAAACCAACACTGAAGTGGATGCTTTTGTAATCACTACAATCTAAGATTAAATGTTATTTTCCACACACGTCCTCATAAACCGTACCCCTTATTCTGTAATCAACTACCTCAAGTGGCACTTAGGCCTTGTCAACATTAAAGGAAACTATAGGAGACAGTAATATCAGCTCAGAATGAGAAATCGAAGAGCCAAGTTCAAATACCAATTGAATTCGTTGTATTCACATACACAAAAATACCTTTGGAAAAAGTATTAATCCATCACTTCTCCCTTTAGCTATGGGTTGAATAGCAGGACAGATTGGGTTCTATAGCCTTGGTTGGCAACCAGTCTACTGCAGAAAGTAATAGCAACCTACCGCAAGAAAATCTTCAGTTTAGTCATGTATGGAAAGTAATGTGATCACCCAAACATGTATCACATATAGCATCTTGTCTGCCTGGAGGTCATATTGTATAACACTGTATAAAAGGAAAGTACATATGCTTCCTTTCTCTTCCTTGCTGTCTTTAATCACAAGATGCAGTAGCAACAAGGTATGACTCATTTTTTTGGCCAAGGAGATTTCTCTCCTTGGGCAAACTGACTTTTTATTCAACCAAACCACGTGTGATTAGCAGTAAAGTGTGTGTGAGGGAGACACACACTTTACTGCTAATCACATAAATATAATTTCACTTCTTTTCAGAGCTATGTTGTTCAGTATATAAATATATATAAAAAATCAAATATGTGTTGGGTCTATTTTTTTCTTAAATATTTTAATTCTTCAACTTAATTCCATTACAGTTCGTAACCTCATTCCATGATATATGCACAAACTAAATGTTTCTAGCAGTAGAGAGAAAATTATTGATTAAACTGTAATTTTTACAGTTTTTTACTCAAAATTTGTTTCAACACTCAATCTGAATGCTGTGCCTTGGGCAAACTGACTTTTTATTCAACCAAACCACGTGTGATTAGCAGTAAAGTGTGTGTGAGGGAGACACACACTTTACTGCTAATCACATAAATATAATTTCACTTCTTTTCAGAGCTATGTTGTTCAGTATATAAATATATATAAAAAATCAAATATGTGTTGGGTCTATTTTTTTCTTAAATATTTTAATTCTTCAACTTAATTCCATTACAGTTCGTAACCTCATTCCATGATATATGCACAAACTAAATGTTTCTAGCAGTAGAGAGAAAATTATTGATTAAACTGTAATTTTTACAGTTTTTTACTCAAAATTTGTTTCAACACTCAATCTGAATGCTGTGCATTGAAAATGAGAGGAAAAAGATATTATCAGTGGTCATGAATTAGCATGAACATTATAGACAGAAGAGATTTATTCTGAATAGAAATTTCAAGCAGTCTTAATGACCATAAAAGTTTATTTTTCCAAAAACATTTTTTGAATTTGAAACATTTTTCATGCATATTTAATAAATTCATCCAGATATATCAGTTAACAAAAAAATTCTTCTTCTTATTATTATTATTATTATTATTACTACTACTACTACTACTTATGTTTTGCATGATCACTCTAATGGTATCTGGTGGTTGTTGCTGGGGATAAAATATCTCCTCAAATTTCTTGCATTTTACTTTGCACCCTTGCCAACCACAATACCACAAATTTCTAGACCAGAGTTCCTAAACATTTTTACCCTTGTGCCATCCTTGAAATAGTTTCCATGTCTCAGGAAACCCCTGCATAAAATTATTATATACAATTATCAATATCCATCTCTTTTATAATTTTATTGCAGTTCACATATTAACATTACTTTTTTTTAGATAACATGTTTAAGGAAAAAAATGATATTTTTGTCAAATTTATTGATAATGCAAAAACAAAATTATATTTTTTGTTTATGAGAACTCATACTAAGCTTTTTATTCACAAATAATTTGTAAATACACACAAGAAATAAACATAAATAACTAATACGATTATAATTTATTAGCAGTATAGCCCAGCGTTGCTCGGGTGTAATGAAAGCTTTAAAACTAATCCATGGTCCTGGAGCTCAGACTCTTTGGACATTAACACAAAAGACTAAAAAGCAATAGTTATTTCCAGTTAAAGTGAAACTGTAGACTGAAAGAAAAATGAATGTATGTAAGTCAAATTTTGATTTCCTGGTATCGATATCAAATAAGTTTTTTTCATCGTAAACTGAATTTTGAAGGCTAAATAAGTCCTCTGAGTAAATGGTATCATGGCTGAGACTAAGAACTACAATTATACCTACTTAGAGCCAAACCAGAAGCAAAAACTAAAATAAAAGGGCTGAAAAAAATAGACATACAGGAAGATAAACAGACACACACACAAACATCTTGCCTTATATATATATATATATATATATTATCGATTTTCTGCACTCTTGTAAGAACTGCAACCTTGAAACTTCTGAATATCGCTTCTTATGCCTTTGTCTATGAGTGTATCAAATTTGATTAAAATTGGACCACTCCTTCTATAACCCGATTTTTTCGATTATCAGTTTTTTATATTTATCGGAGGTACCCCGACACAAAACCTAGCTATGAACACTCACAGATGCTTATAGTACAACTGTATAAATTTTCAAGAAAATCAGTTCAGCCGTTTCGGATTCTATAGGTAACAGACACACACACAGACACACACAGACACATAGACAAAGCTCCATTTATAAATAAGTTTAGATTAGATTTAGATTATGATAACCAAGGATTTTACAACAATATGCTGTACATGTATAGTAAAAATACAAATATAAAATTAAACAAAAATTATTCAAAAATGCATTAGACTGTTTATCACTGTTACTTGTGAAACCACTAGAGACCTCTTACAGAACCGTAAGGTCCCAAAGAACACCGGTGAGAAACACTGGTCTAGACAGTATTAACTCTCCCTCTAATTTCAAGTTCATTCTTTGCACTACAGTTATAGACACAACTTTATATTGTATAGATTTTTCAGTTCTTAAGCAAGGTCTTATTTTTCTATTTTTTTTTACTTTCCTTAAACTTCACCTTGTGGCCTGCTGGAACCATTGCAACTGGTTAGAATTCAGGGTCAGCTTGATGATGATAAAAAGTTACTGGTTTGGTTTTGAAGGTACTGAAAATTACAAGGCAGTCATACTTATTTGTTATTTTCCTTGGAGGCAAGGTGATTATTTATTTATGATACAGTTTCTAGATTCCAGGAATACAACACTCTATACCTTCTTGGGTCCATGTTTTCCAGAGACTATGTTGAATTAATTGCAACATATACTGCTAGAAAAGTTGGTTCACCTTGTTGTAGCAGAAAATTTTTCTTGTAAGAATCCATCTTGCACATTAATAAATCCTCTGTTCATTCATGTTTTGAATATTGCTACCATATCTAGTCTGATGCTCCTTCTGTTTATCTTGAGATTCTTGATAAAATTCCAAGGCTCTGTAATGTGGTCAGTCTTGACATGGAATCTTGACTTTCTGGCCACCATGACATGGCTTCCTTCTGTTTTTTTTTTTTTACAAATATTTTCATGGCAACTGTTCTAATGAAATCTTTACCTAGTGGTTCAACCATATGAATTTAAGTGCGCTAGTCAATTGTTAACTGGTTCTCACCATTTTACTGTTGAACTAATTAAATGCAAGTGTCACTTCTATTCTAATAGTTTCTTCTCTCACCTGTGAAATTCCCTTCTGATTTCTTGCTTCCTTGCTACCTACAATCTTCAAAAATTAAAAAAGCAAATTTAGTCACCATCTTCTGTCAAACTGAATCATGCTCCTTTATTGCCCGTTTCTCACTTCTCCTCACTAAAGTTTTCCTATTCTCTTTTACTCCTCATAAACCCCTGCATCCTAGTGGCATTGTAGTCTTGCTTGGGGTGAAATGATTAAAAACAATCTCTTTCTTTACATAAACAAATATACCATATTTCTGTGTTTGTTCATCTTTGTCTTGAAACAGTTGTTTCTAAAATATTTATTCAGAACTAAAAATGTTTCTTTTTAGATGTTTACCACATACACATCCCCTGTCCATATTTTGTCATGCGTTTTCTTATAGAACTGACTGCAATACACCATCTGTTTCTCCTGCAGTGGAGTCAGATCTTCGTACTACTTACCAGGTGGATGCTTGAGGATTCAGATAGAGACAACCATTTCACAAAACCAACCCATTTTTTCATCTGTGAAAGTCTGTTTGTCCTAACCCATTAGCACCCATGGTTCTTTCATTTTTTGGATCAGAAGGATAATTTACCATATTTCAGCAATTCCTGAAGCTTTCATATTTATCTTTGGTTAGTTATAAAGAATGAAGTGTCTTTCAAATATATCACCTACTGTCTGATGTATATTGTCAACACTGATGTCTCAGCTTTCAGTATAGAGTGAAATGCTTGAGAAGGAGGATACACTCAGTTTCATCTGTCATTCAAGCAAAAACATTTTCCGTAAGTAGTACTTATATCTAACTCATATTTGTATATAGTATATATGAATGCTCTAAGTGTCCTATAAAGCCAAGAAAATGTAATTTTGCTCAAATATACCATGTTCTATAAGTCTGGACCTAAAATAAGGACCAAATTAAAAATTTATTTTTTTCTTAGAATAATGCAGTGAAATTTTTTTATTTGTTTAGTAGTAAATACATTTGTACAAATTAAAGATTTTTGGTAAAAAATTCAAGAAAAATAAAAATTGGGAGCACTAATGGTTTAAATTACTTGTAGAGCTAGTTTTCTTTCTTTTGCTGTTTTTCATTTCTGTCCTCAGCATTCTTTGTTTATTGCTTTGTAATTTGAAGCAGTTGATATTACCATTTCATTCAAACATTGTTAGGATAAATAAATAGCAGTATTTTATAACAATCAGGTTGTTTTTATATAAACACTTTAAAAACATACCATATATGTTGAAGTACAAGGTGATGTCAATCTTAAAGAATCTCCTTCAAAATAAGGGGTTGCCTTATACTCCAGGTATAAAACGTGAACCTTAAATCTTGTGGATTTTGGTAAGTTGTTTGCATGAAAATGTGTGTCACAATAAGTTATTTAACAATTGCATTTGGGAACAGTGGAATGAGTGGATGGTTAGCAGGGAAAAGTCATTCAGGCTACTGTAATCTTCTTTTTTCTATGTACCATGTCCCTTCTGATCATAGCTTTCCACATCTCCTTATCCCTGGTAGCTCTTAGCACACTTTCTTCTGTTGCCCCACCCACACCCTGCTCTGCCATCCACCTGCTCAAGCCCTTCAAATATGTTATCTGCTGCTTTCCTTTGTCTCTCGTTTCTTCTATCTGACCTGTGTGTATCAGATTCTCCAGGCCTTCCTTCCTCATCACATATTCCAAGAACTTCAGCTGTCTCTTCCTGATGCTCAGTATTAATTTCCTTTTCGTCTCAATCCTTTCTAAAACCTCATCACTGCTCACATGCTTGATCCATGATATTTGCAGCATTCTTCTGCAGAACCACATTTCAGTTGCTTCAAGTTTTTTCTTCATCTTTGATGATATTGTCCAGCATTCACTGCCATATTGAAGGACAGACATCACATAGCAATCCAGTACTCTCTTCTTTGTTTTTAGCAAAATTTTCCTGTCTCTTAATACTTTGCTCATGTACTTGCTTCCTTTTAGTATCCCCAACCTGTAATTGACATTTTGGGATCCTCCGCTTGCTGATGACCATACATTCAGCTTTTTTGTAATTTATTTGTAGTCCTTTGTTTTGACTTTCTTCTTCTTCTGTCTTTTTTAGAAGGTCTTGTTGTTTTCTTTCCATCTCAGCTATCAGCACTGTATCATCTGCATATTTTACATTGTTCCAATGAAGAACCCTAGCATAACTTCTAGGTTCCTCAGAATAGTCTTGCTGTACAAGTTGAATAGATCTGGTAAAAAGACACATCCTTGTCTTACGCCCCTTTCTATCTTTGTATATTTGCTGAATTCATTTCCTGTCTGTATGCAGGCAGTTTGTTGCCAGTAGAAGTTCTTGGTTACTCTGATGTCTTTGCCAAATATGTCAAGATTGCTGAGCATTTCTATCAATTCCTTGTGGTATACTTTGTCGAATGCCTTGGTATAGTCTACAAAACACAGGTAAACTTCCTTTTTCATTTCTATTGCCCTTTCTGATAACATTCTAAGCATAAATATTGCATTTCTTGTTCCAGTGTCCTTTACAAAACTGCACTGTTCTTGTCCTATTTCTTGTTTGATTCTGTTTCGAGCTCTATTCATCAGGATTCGGACAATGAGTTTCATTATGTGAAACTGATTGTTTGGTGGAGTTTGCATTCAATTGCACCTGGCTTCTTAGGTAGAGCCATGAAAATTGATTTGTTTGGTTCATCTGGTATTACACCACTGTTGCAGATTTCATTTATTATTTCTGTAATTTTCTCTATGCCAAAATCTTTTAAGGCTGTCAATATCTCTATTACAATGCCGTCTGATCCAGCTGCTTTGTTCCTATTCAGTTTGGCCATTGCAGCTCTCACTTCAAATTTTAGTATTTTCGGTCTGTCAGCATCTTTGTTTACTGTTAGTTGCTCTCTCTTGTTGTGCAAGAGATCTTTTATATATTCTTCCCATTGTTGGAGTTTTTCCTCTTTCTCCAATACAATCATTCCATCCTTGGATTTTATACATCCTGTTGAGGAGCATATTTTTTGTCCTGTCAGTTCCTTTATTTCTTAATGCATTTCTCCTTTATTAGTTTTGCTCAATCTCACTACTTCAGCATATTTTTTATTGAGCCATTCCTCTTTAGCCTGTCTGCATTTGCTCCTTATTTCCTTGTGTAGTTTCCTGTATTCCATTCCATGTCTTGTCATAGTTTTCTGTCTCCTTTGCATCATGTCAAGAACTTCTTCAGTTATTCACTCATTTTTTCTTCTGCATCTGATTTCCACTGGGACCATAGCGCTTCTTTGTCAACCAAAAACACAGTACCCTCTCATGAGGTATTGTAGATTGTGGTAGTTAATTGACAATATCCCCCGCCATTTTTTCATTAGAATTTGAGTGAAAAGAAAGTATATGCTTACTAAATTTATTTAATAAATTCAACACAATATATTTTAAAATAGAATTTGAGGGATTGTCTTGTACAATAATCTTAATTAATCTTAATTAATCTTAAATAATCTTAATTAATCTTAACAAATCTTAATCAAATGGATTACAAAGAACTTGCACAGATGTCAATAAAGGGCATTGCTGAAATAGTGGAACAGATTTCAGTAAAATGCATTACAAAAATAATGAACACATGTTGATAAATAGTAAGAACAATATCAATAAAATGTAATATAGAAATAATAATCAAATTTTAATAATATGCATTATGAAAATCATGAACATATGTGAATAAAATATATTGCAGAAATAATCAACAAATGTTAATAAAGTTTATTGTGGTGAGTTGATAGGCAGTAGTAAAGTGTATTGAAATATAACCTTTCATTTTTACTAATGGAGTTACAGAGAAACTCTTTCTCTTTCTCTTTATCTCAACACATACATCCATTCCCTATTTCAATTCTTCCTTATTTCTGGTAACTTAGATTATAACCCAGACAGAGATTATGTGATCAATTGACGTCATGCAAAAATCAACCAATGACTAACACTCCTACCAAAATCAAATCAGAAATGTGTAGGCATTAAGTAAATATAAAAAAAGAACAGTGAACACATGCATAGTAGTTAGTCCCAATTCAACCACTGGCCATGCAGATTTTGTAGCACCATTCAGAAATTCAATCAACACACCAACCAACGAAAAGAAGACTAACTCCTTACAAACCAGAGATGTGTTTAAATAATCTTCACAAAAAGAATATGCAGAAAAACAAGGAATAAATTCAAAAGTACAATCTTCACACTCAAATACCAGGACATAATATAACATAACACAAACAACAACCTGATACTACATTCTTTCTGGCACACACATGGAGGAACAAATATGCTATATTTACATGTACATACATATACACAGAAGAAAAAGTCTTTATAACCTGAACCCAGCAATACATAAATAATAATGAACATTCATATGAATACCAAAATGACTTATACAAGAAACATATCAAAGACACAAAATACAAAAAAGAGAAATGATAATCATTCACATATAATAAAAGATGTAACTTTATGGAGTCGGAAAAATAAAAATGGTGGTATAGTTAATAAAACCTGGCCTATACTCATTTATTATCTCAACCTCGTCTAAACCATAGTATTAATAGAATAGTGAACAGATCTTAATAAAAGGCAGTACGGAAATAATGAAACAGATGTCATAATACACTACAAAATTAATTAACAAATGTTAAAGTATATTAATAAAATAGTGAACAGATGTCTGTAAAATACATTGCAAAAATAGTGAAACAAATATCAATTAAACACATTACAGAAATAATCAGCAAATGGTCATAAAGTGTATTAATAAAACAGAGGGAAGATGTTAATAAAATGCTTTATGAAAATAGTGAAATGTTGCCAATAAAGTACCTAAAAAAAATATTGAGTCTACTCTGATATGCACTCTGACTAAGATAATCTCTTGAATTATTCAGGCTAATGATCCTTGCTTTACTGTTCTAATCACTATATTTTGTTTTGTTCACACTCCAGTCATCTTCTAGTGTGTTCCAGCAACCTTGTAATCTTCAAGGAGCTTTAAACAACAGTAGCATTTGTCTTAATTACACTTTTTTCCTGACTTTTATTCCATGACTTTCATCATGACTATTATAATAGTCTTGTTGGCACTCTGAAGACTGGTTTTGTTTTAATTTCTTACTGTTTGCTTAAAAATATTAACTTGAAGAACCTATAAAAATAAGAGAAACTTTCAGTAATATTTCTCATAAGTAATTTTCTTGTACGGCCTTCCATACTATTTGGTGAATTATGTTCTTGGTAATCAAAACATGAGGAAATCCTATTTCAGTTTTCTTCAATTTTAAATGGATGTTAGCTTGCTTCTTTTTTTTCTTTTTATCTACTTGAAAAAGCAGTACATTCAACAGATATTGACAGGGAAAGTTTACACGAACTCAAAAGTCACGAATGATTCTTAATTAAAAAAATAACAATAACTTTATGGTCATCCGTATCCAAATGTTGACAACATTTTTCCCTCTCGTTTAACATGACGCACTCACGTGCGCATTCAATGTCTGTGTTCTGTTGGGCTATAAAACTGTTTTAAGTTTCCCACGATTCAACTTTGTTTTATTGGTTGTTTTTACTAAAAAAAAAAAAAAATCCAGGTCGTTGTCAAGCAGAATGGTTAAAAATAAATTATACTTAATACTACATTCCATGTTTTTATACAGTGAATAATATTTTTCCATTCAACTTAAGTTAACAAAAGAATTTCTTTTTGTTTCACACAAATTTTTTTATAAATAATAAATTTAATCTATTTATTAAATAAACAGCTAATTAAAAAAAAAAGTGCTCATATATATAATTAATTGCCTTACAGTAAACCGGAGACCCTAAAAGAATTTCAGCACACTCGCAACATTACCATTTTTTGGAGAAAAGTGTAATAGACCTGATTTTCCTAAATCAGATATGATTTTATTTTTAATAATAATCTGCCCAACAATAATATGACACATAGTGACTTACTGAATTGTGAAATTGTATTTTTGCACTCACTCAAACACACGACCCATGGGCACATTTAAGTGGATCACTTAGGAATTTCCCAGTTCACTCGGCTATTACTGCAGATATCAGAACATGTCCCTAAAAACTCTACCACTTTTTGTGTAAAATGGGAAGGTGATGTATAAGAAACAGATATCCTCGGTTACTTGAGTTCATTTTTGGTTTCCCAACCCCAAAGAACCGTGAAACGATGTTTTTTAGTTTTTTTTTGTTTTTGTTTTTTTTGTTTTTTGACTGCACAGTACACAGCGATCGGTTTCAAATATTGTTCTGCTTATGGTTTGTTGGTGACACATCTCGGTCCAAAAAACAGGAAGGGATTTTTAAAAAATAAACAAATATCTGAAGTTTTTAAATTTACTCATGGTTGTTTTTCTTTTTTTTTTTTTGTTTTTTTAGTCACTTGGTCAGATTTTGGGAATTGGGTTGAAAAATTTTCCAGCATTTTCTCGAAAAAAGAAAAAAAAGGCTCCTAAACTAGCTGCTAAAGAAAAATATGAATCATTTTTTTTTTTTACAATATGAACAAATATGGATAGTTTTTTTTTTTTAGCGACACAGTCAAATAAATGATGTGCATTGTGCAGTTATCGGATATCAGCACAGACAGAAAGCGAAACCGGCCAGCTGAGTTCAAATTCCGAGCGAGTCTGTTGCGTTCACTTTCGCACAAATGCCCTTCTCCGGAATGACATGGATCGTTTCTTCTCTCTCTCTCTCTCTCTGAACTCTAGCTTTAGATTCACAGATAATTAAATAGTACAATGATAGGCTGTGCTTTCCCGCCTTGGGTGGCAACCAACCTAAGAGAAAGAAAACTTTGAATTCAAAGTGGAGAAGGAAATTTTATTCGACAGTTCTTTCCCAAGAACGTATGGCAATTTAATTTAAAGATAAATTTAGCAAACTGTAAATGTTAGAGCAGGGTTGCCAGATTAAAATTTTTATTTAAAGTCAAAATACGTATAAAAATTCAGAAAAAAAAAGCCAAATTAAGTTTTTTAAAACCATAAAAAAGCTGAATAAACAATATTTTTTTATTTATTTATTAATAGTGGGATTTTAGGTGATTTTTTTTTTTAGCTGTAAATTTGAAAATTTAATTTATTTTTAATTTTTAGATCAAAATAGTCAAACTAGTGACTGTCTGATTCACTGGAAAAAAATTTTGTAGTGTTTTTTCTTTTTAGAATTTTTAATACTTTTTTAATTTAAATGATTAAAAACATTTCTAGAAATTTCATGAAATTTGAATTTTTTAATTGAAAAGTAGTTTGTAGTGGTGCAGTGGATATCGGCTCGGAACGAGAAATCGAGTTCGAATTCCAGTTGAATTAATTGCATTATTCACTTACGCGCAAATACCCTTAGGAAAGGTAATCCGTCTCTTCCTTCCAGTTATGGGTTAAATAACAGGACAGATTGGGTTCTATAGCCTTGGTCGGCAACCAGTCTACCGCAGAAAGCAATCTTCTGCCCAGTCAGTCATGTTTCTTTCGAGACATGATTGCCCAAGCGTGTTTCACGTATGGCACTTAACTGACTGAATTATTTATTTATATTTTTGTTATGTGTGAGCATAAGACTTTTTTCTAAAGAACTTTTTAATTAGTTAACTTATGAAAGAAACATCGAGTATGTGAAACTAAAAAGACAGGAAAAAACGTTCATTATTATTAGTTGATTTATTTATTCATATGGTTGGCTACTAAAATTGGCATAGATTTTTTGCAAAAGAATCATTACTTTTTTTTTCTGGATTAAGGATATAATTATAAAAACAAAAAGGTCGAAATTTTCAGGTGCATCACTGAGAATAAAAAGAAAAAAAATGTGTAGCATAGCAGCTGTACAGTAAAATTATTATAAAAATGCTATATTTATTATACATTTGAACATGTAAAAAAAAACTTAGGACACCTGCAAATCAATTCTCTGGCCAAGAAAAAATTCAGAAAAATCCAATCTGAACCCTCAGACTAATTTATTTTTGTTGTCATGATAATCACTTGTCCCCCATAGACACGACATTTAAAATTAAAAAAAAAATATTTAGTTACTAAGGCTTAATTTAAAAATTTATTACAAAAATGAGATATTTAGATGATTTTTTGTAGTTTTATCTTTTTTCACTCAGCATGAATATACTTTTGAAAACAAAGTTTATTTCTGTGCATAAAATGACAAAAAAAAAAAAAATTTGAAAACGAACCACTTTTTGCGCATTATTGAAGGAAGAAGAAAGTTCTTAATCTTTTAGTGTAGCCAGCTAAGCTTGTATTCAGAATAACTTACGATAAACTTTTCAGAAAACAACAGCAGAAAAATCTTTGTAACTGAAGATGATTTGTTTTCAATTTTAGGAGTTAGTGTGTTTCACTTTCTTTAAGAAAAAAGAAAGTTTCTTTTTTTTTATTATTTTAATTTTAATAGCTAAAAGCAAAATTTAAGATGCAAACTCCGAAAAACAAACTCAAACTCTTGTAAAAATTAAGTTAAACCCCAAACAAGAATATAAACTAAATTATTTGCACGCACCAAAAAAGGGAAAAAAGCCGAAAAAAGTTATTTTTAATTTTTCTGCGAGTACCTGAATGAGGGTAGGAGGAAGTAGACACTTTCCCGTTTTAAATGGAACGGAAGGGCCAAGGCTTTAAAAACTTTGTATAATGCTTAGCCCTTAAAAGTAAAACTTTTGGTACAACAAATCTGTACAATGATAATTTTATCAATATTATAAAACGGTTGAAAATTTGGCAACTAAACAACCTTTCATCTTTCGTAATTGATGGGAAGTTTTAGACCCTTTAAGTGCAACTTCAATTAGGACAGTTGCGTTGCCAACGCACACACGTGTTCGTTTTGTGTGTGTGTGTGTGTGTGTGTTTTGTCTGTGTGTATGTGATTGTGAACCTATGTAAGTCATCGGCTAGCAAACAGCCTGACAAGAAAGCAAGTAAGAGATGGAAGTAATAGTGTAGGTGTAGACGAAGATTAAGTGGAACAAGAACTTGCCCAAGTCCCTCCCCCTCATCGTACGTTTGAAAGATACTTCCACTCTTATTATTACTAATACTACACAGCTACAGCCCGGGATGGACCATCTCTCTTCAAAGATACACACATTATCATCATCTTTGGAGGCAGACAGAAAACAAAGACAAGAGATTTCACGAAAAGCGAAAACAATATTCGGCACTAATAACCTTAACCCTGTATTTCTTAAAAAAGAGAGTTACTTACGGTTATCTGCGTAACTAAAAAACAAACAAAAAAAACAACTTTTTTATTTGCTATTATTGCATTTTATTTTTAACTCACAAATTATTTATTTTTTTAATTTATCACCTGAAAGTTTAACAATTTGAAAACCCGCGGTCCACAGTCTACTCTTTTTTTTAGCACACACACACAAAGCGTAACTTTTTTTTTCTTTTCTGATTTTAAAGTACCCTCCCTCAAGCAAAACAAAAAAGTTAATTTGGAGTGCGATTTACAAAAGAAAATCATAGGAAACATTTTCGAAAACAGAAGAAAAAAAAAAAGATACAACTAATAATGAAATTGAAAATGACTTAAACCTTGTTTTTTTTTTGTTTTTCAGCTAGCCCCTTGCGCCGATTACTTTTTTTTTGTTTTCCGCACAAAACTTAGTGAAACTGCAAAGTCTAGGAAGAGATGAGGAAACTACAATAACATTAACATCCCTAAGTTACATTTTATGCTTTCTTTATTGGACAAATAAGTAATTATTAATTCTTTCTTAATTTTTCAGTCGTAAATTTAGTGAAAAGTAATTAAAATTAAAAATACCATTAATTATTCTGTTTACACTTGTGCTTTCTTGAAGTTAATGAAGTAAGAATAAAAAATAAAACAAAAATGATTTTAACATCGTAAACTTGAAATAAATTCAATTCAAACTGAACTGTTTTTTATTTTATCTCTTTAAAACAACTAATGACATTTTTAAAAAAAAACATTTTTAATTAGAACTTTTTATTTGATCTTTTTATATACCTGCTTTTACTTTCACACCAAAAACAATACTGCTCGTCGAGCGTAGTTTTAAATGTTATAGTACAACATTGGTTCCACTACTGCTGCTTCAGCAAACACTAAATAGTGAAGAAGACTAGGGGTTAATATTCTGTACTAATACTTCTGCTGCTACTCAAACTGGGAACTGCTGTTAGTAGTGACGACCATGAGTGCACAATCAACATCAAACTCGTCTAGTAAAGGAATTCGTGTCTATAAAGTTGTTATTCTGGGTGACGGAGGAGTTGGCAAAAGTGGTAAGTGTTGACGATTTGCAAATTTTCAAATTATTTCTTATTAAGTTTAATTACTTGAATGCGTACCAGATTTGTTTTTCTTTCTTTTCTTTTCTACGCGAACAACATCGCGAATGCTAGTGTCCCAAATATGCTGCCAAGATTTCAATTGTTTTACATATTGCAGCGGACACAACATTGTGGGACATACGTCTTCTTGTCATATGACTTTTTGCACCCACACATGAGTACCGTTTTTATACGAACTCATACTTTCTCTTTCAAAAATAATGCATGCAACATACAGAAACCGTAAAATGTCATCTGATTTTGTATTGTTTTTCTGTCTTTTTATTGATAAATGCATAAAAATCTTATACAGCGTTATCTGATCTAAAATGTTTGCTTTTAAATGCTATTTGACCCGGACAACGTGTGACTGAGTGTAGTGATGATGCTGATGATGCTGTCTTACCAGTTTGAATGCATGTTTCTATTTTAGACATCTGTCTCGGATATTGTTTTTTTAAATCTCTTTATTTACAATGCAAAAAAATGGCTTATTTTATTATTCTTTCATTTTTAATCTCTATTGACATTTCTCCATTTTTGTTGCTTAAACAAAGAAAAACCTAAAAATTTGAGTTTGTTGAGATGAGAGTTGTGTAAATTACAAATAAAAAAAATATAAATTTATGCATAAAACTTTTTTAAAGACTCATTTGTTGTTACGAATCAACTTTCGTTTTAAATTTTCTTTTCTTATTTTTTAAAAGTGGGGTGCTCCTGTTTGTTGAAGCTTATAACTTAAATATTTATTACAATCTCTCTAGAAAAGAATTTTAAAATGTTTTTAAGCATTCAGAAAATTAAACTATTGAATTGAAACATTGTCAATTCCCTGTATCTTTGAATTTTATTTTAATTACCATAGACATCTCTAAGAGTAAAAAATCTTGTTTAACTTTTTAGAAATATTGAATTGAAAATGGATTTTTTGTGCATGTAGTTCACGATTTTTAAAAATCATTTTTAAATTAAATAAATTTTAACTTAAAATTTTTAAGTTAACATTCAAATTAAAAATATTACCACTTCACACACACACTGTAATTTTTAATTTAATTTCTGTTTATGCACTTTTTTAAATTCTTGCTTAAGCTTTTAAAAATTTTATTATTCCCATTTTTAATCTTCAAAGAATTTTTCTACTGGTGAATGGTTAGAGAGATTTGTTGATCGACCTACTCCAATAAGCTTTTATTCCACTTTTTTGTTTTTTTTTATACTAATTTTAATTTTAGTTTTGTTTTTCATTTAACATATGTCAGTTTTTTGTAAATGCATATTTGTTCGACGCAAAATGTTTAAACAAGCACAAAAATTATGTTTAGTTTAACACTAAAACACTGTCACACTTTTTACGGTCTTTTCTTTTTGAAGTTACACTTTTCTTTTTAAATAAGTTTTTTCTTTTTTAAAGATTAATTGAAAATTTTAAAAATCTATAGATTTTTTTTTAAGTTTAAGATGAAAATTTTAGTTTTTTTTTCTAAATTCGTTAAAAATTTAAATAAAATGTAATTTATTAGATTTTTATTTCTTTTATTATTTTTCTTTTTGTGCTAAAAATTCTTTAAAATTTTTTGAATGAGTGTCAAGTAGTTACTGTCAATCCAAAAAGTTTCATTGCGTGGGCTTTTTTTTTTTTTTTGAACATAAAGAAATTGGAATTTATTTGAGACAGCTCAGCTAGAAAAAAATGCTTTACAAATAATAAATAAAACATTTCTTCTTTTTATTGAAGTGAAATATTTTATGACATTGATTGAATTTTTAAACGAATCTAAAGATGATTTCAGATTTCTCATCAGTTTCTTGAACAATGAAATAACAGCGTGATTTTTTAGCTTATTTCATTAAGTTTATAATATATTCAATATTGTCTTTTTAGATAGCGTGGCATAGTAATTGAGAAAATAATTTTCTCTTTCTAAAATTTTTTAATCTTTGTTCTTTAGTAAGTTTTTTTCTTTTTTTAATATTTGTTGATCTCGTCACTGAAACTTTTTTTTACATACGTTTTACTTTTCTACATTTCTCCCATTCTGACTTAAAAATAATACACTGATTCAAGCTAACCTCGGCAAAATGTATATTTAAAAAAAACTTATCTCAATTCAAACTGCTTTCATGAAGAGGCTATTATTACTACTGTCCTTAAGTACCCTCAGTAGAAGAAACGAAAATACATGTTTTGTTGTGACTTGTCTGATCTTTGCCAGTTTCTAAATCAAAAAGTGATAAAATAAAAATAAAATTCTATCGTTTTTTAGTTTTCTATAAATTACTTATCTCTGACTTTATAATTTTTTGTTTGATAATTTGAAAATCATAACCACAGGATTTCATTTTTCGCAGTAAATTTCAATTTACTGCGAAAAACTTTTAAAATTGAATGAAACTGGATTTGTTTATTATAAGCTTTGTTTATATTTTTATTTAAATCTAAACATTTAACTCCAGATTGGCTGCAAAATAAATAAAATAAATAAGTCTCCCCCCCAAAAAATCATTCTCACCTCAATAATGTGACAAAGAAAGTGCCAGAACACAAAATGCCAAACTGAGATTAAAAATGTTTGAAGTTTTTTAAAAATTTAACAAATTTCCTTCACCCAGTTTTATTTCATCTTCCTAAGTTTGCTTTAAGTAGAATTTTATTTTAATTTAAATTTTTGTAATTATTTTTTTATAAAATTTTAAACTATTTTCAAATCACGTTTATTTTTTTTTTTAAGTAACCATATTTCATTATTTTTATTTTACTTTGTGGGAATAAAGAAAAAATATTTTAAAAATTAACCCAAACACTTACAGTGGTGTACCTGGACAAACGAACATTTTTGTTTTTATTTGACATCGTAACTTTTTAGCAAACTTTTGAATTTTTTGTTACTTTGAAAAAAAAAATGAAAGGTAAAAACTACATTATTGTTCTATCTCTTGACAAAAAGTTTATTTTATTTTATTATTTTTCTCAATTAAGAAATGTTTTTAAGAAAACAATAACAAAAACACAGAATGAATGTATTATTTGCCAATATTACTTCTTCTTAGCCCGGACGAAGCATAAACAACACGTGATGTTTAAATTGTGTACAAATATAAACAAATGAATGTTTAAAAAGAAATGTTAGTTTCCTTTGGAGATGCCAATAATGGTCGAGGGAATTAAGTGGTTGTAATGTAGAGCAGTCATTTTTTATTCTTTCAATCTCTTAGTCTTAGTTAAACCGTGCAATTTCATTCTGATTGCTGCTGGACAAAGTAACCAAAAAAAAAAAAACCCAAAAAGTAAGGTCACACTACGCAATTTTCTTCTCAAAGCTTACTATTCCGCCAGACTCATATTATAAATTCATTATTTCCTCATTTTAAATTAAAAAAATAGAAATATATCTTCTGAAATCGTTTGGAATTTCCTGTTATTTAACCCATACTGAATTTTAGTTTTAGTAGTTACCGGTTTTTTACGTTCTCTTTAATCAGTTCTTGTCGTAGATTTCGATCTCTCTTGTCAGTCTTCTTGTCTAATCTCAGAAAAAGTGCTTTAATTTATTTATCTTCTAAAAAAAAAACAAAGAAAAATTTATGATTTATATATTTTTCCTTCTTACATTCATTCCATGCTACGCTCCAAACCTTTTTGGAAGATAAGTCCATTTTTAAATAACAACCTAGTCTTCTTCAGTTCTGTTATTGTAAAAAAAAATCATGTTGTACACTACACTGTTCATTTTTTTTTAATTTCCTACTGTAGTGTACGACATCTATCCAAAAAAAAAGAAAAGAAAATTGTCTGAATCTTCTTCATTCTTCAATGTTGAAAAGGACTCCTGCTTTTTTAATACTAAAAATTTAAAAATGTGAATGAATTTAATTTACTATATTTATTTAATTTGACAATTAAACTGATCAAAATTATCTCCTAAATAAACTACTCTACTCTAGTATTTTTTTAAGAAATCGTAAGGATACTGTTTTTCCTTTCTTGTTTCAAAGAAGAATTCAAAATTAGTTTGTGTAATTTTTTTTTTTAGTGACGCATTTTGTAAAACTTCTTTATGACGGGAAGGTGTAAAAACTTTGAAATCATTTTTTGTTTTTAATGTTAAATCTTGTCTTCGACTATGAGACAATAATTATTATTTACACTTTTTAGTTTTTACACCATTCCAAAACAAAATGTGAAAAGTCTCTCTCTCTAGTCTACTAGTGCCTCTAAGTACAATTGGCTTTTTTTCTTTTTATCCGTTATTCAACAAACTTGAACTTGAATTTTGTTGCCTCGGGGATAATGTTCGTTCTAAGTTTTTTTTGTTTTGTTTTTCTGGTGTTGTCACCGAATTCTTGCCAAGTTTTTCTGCATCACGATAATGATCGAACGTATCTTTTGATTTTCAAATAAAAGGTTTATGACGTAAAAGGTCTGGCTATGTGCCAAACAACTGTTGCTTAGCAATTTTTGGATTTGAATTGACTTATCGTTGTAAAATTTTGTTATAATGTCACGTTCGTAAAAATTAAGACATCAGAAAAATGTTGTTAAAGATAAAAATGAATTTTATGAATTATAGAGTGATTTTTAGGAACTAGCTTGTTTGTAGGCTATTGTAAAGAAGAAAAAAAAACAATAACTCGCTGGTTTCATTGGTTTGAGTTTGGTACCAATGCAGGTTTCCCGGTTTAAATATTTTTGTCAATTATATAATTTCTAGTATGATTTTACTTTTAATTTAACGACATTCCGTCTCTTATGTTTCGTTGCATAAAGCAGTAATTAGTAGATACAATTTTTTGACGTTGGATTGTCGAAAAAAATGTTTGAACAATCAAAACATGTGCTGTGCGTAACCTTGTGTTTGTTTTATATTTATCTTCCTTAGTTTCTGGAATAAGACCAAAAGTACGAGGCATTCAAATGAGGATTTATTTTGTGCTACATGTTAACTGTTACAATTAATTCTTTAAGTCTAAAGATGCCGATGTGCATAGTTTTTATTTTCGTTATCTTTTAAAAAAAAACTACTAGTGATAGGCACAACTTTGCATTACTTTTTTGGGGCTCAGAAACGAATCCCTAAAGTTTACGTTCAATCAACATGATGCTGTTCTACTTAAACAACTTACTATTGTTTTCTTAAGGTTTCTTATTTGTTTTAAGTTCAATAATGACATTTTAATAACCTTTAGAAAATGATATTTTAAGGTACTGAAATTTCATTAACAGGCTTCCGCTTAAAAATAAAATGTTGGTAAATACTTTTTGTTTTGTTATTCAAAGTAGTAGATTACTTTTCAGTTCACTTCGTATATGTAATGATGGAAATACATTCCAAGCATTTCTTGTGCACTGTCAATAGGCATTTTAATCGTTCATTGGGAGAGAAGGTACATAAAATTGTCATCTGTGAAGTTCAAGCAAGAGAAAACAAAAACATTTAAAAATGGCAAATGTTCATGAGGTGATAAATATATCACCATAATTTAAGTTTGTGTTAGCCTAAATCTTCTTTCGCTTATAAAGTAGAAAATTTACTTTTCAAGTAGTAAATTTTCTACTTAAACAAACTAACGTTTTTTTTTTTTTGTTTTTGTTTTTGGTAATCCAATACTGCTCTTCTTGCGACTGTAAGCTTCGATAACTAGAGTAAAAATAATATACTCTCTCAACAATGATTTTTAGAGAGGGTGATTTAAAAAGAAAGTGATAGGGAATTACATTGATTGCATTGTACTTTTCAGGTAGAGAGGCAGCTCTGTCAAAGTATCAGGTTTATTGACGAAAGCGGACAAAATGACTTTAGTTTTTAAAAAATGTCCATTGTTGCTCTTTTCTCCTTTCATCTTTTCATTCATAATTTTTAACTGCTAACTTAGTCTGTTATTTTTAAATGATTTTTTACTTTTTATTTATCATTCACCTTTAGTTACTCAGATTGCTCTTTTTAACTTTTGCGGTGAGTATTTACCTAAGCCCCCCCCCCTCGCAGAAGCGAGATGTGACAAAAAAAAAAAGGTTAACTTTTCGTTACGACAACGATTCAATTAAAATATTCTTTATGGCATGACCTTTACGTGGAAAGAGCGGATCTTGTTTTTCTTTGGTTAACGTTTTCAGTTTTTTGCTTTACCGAAAAATAATGTCAATATTTCTCAAAATTTCCATATCATTATATCATTGTGACATTAGCTGAAGAAAACTGAAGTAGAATGGATCAGCCGAAACGTGGTAACAGTTGTGAGATCAGTAATTGTAGTACAGTTGAGTATACCCAACTTTAAAGAGTTAAAAAACAAAACAAAAAAAAACAAACATTTTAATTATAAAACAAATCACTTATTTATCATTATTGTTCTTTGCTCTTTTTTTAATCTAAAGCCTTGTGTGTTGTGTGGGATGTACTTCTAACTTGTTTTTTTTTTCTTTTTTTTTACTCAACTTTTGTCTAAAAAAAATTAGACAAAAGTTGAGTAAAAAAAAGAAAAAAAAAGTTAGAAGTACATCCCACCACATCCCTTCGCTTTTTACATTTTTCAACATTTTCCATTTCGCTATCATCTCGTTTTTTTTTGTTTTTTTTTGCGTTGTTTTTATTTTTAAAATTTATTAATTGCGATTTTTGGAAAATGGCAAAAAGTTCTTTGCTTCGTACTTTAATTACTATTATTTTTTTTATGCTTAAAAAGAAAAAAAAAAGTAATTCTTTTTAGTTTTTCTTCTATTTTAATTTCAGCATCATTTTTCTCCTGTCTTTCATTTTTATTTCATCATGTTAGCCTTCCTTTCTTTGTTTAAGGTCATCTATTTTTTTTTTTTTTTTTTTCATGAAAAAAAAAAGAAAAATAGTCATTCATTAGAAAAGAATCGTTTTTGTTTGACTGCTTATTTACGTTTATATATATATAAATATATATATCCCCACACTTTTCTAATCAGTTGGTATTATAAAGCACTATTTCTGCTTTCCTCAGCCTCTGAGACAGACAGACCTAGGGTGTAGGTAAATCAACTGTCTGGGCCACTAGAATTGCTAAACTAGGGTAGGAAAACTTTTCTGTCAGGTCATATGACAAGCTAATCTCACTGCTATTGTGCTAGTTGTTGGTCTAGCAGTCTCTGCCTTCCTTCCTTCTACTTTTTGGGTCGTTGTTTAAACGTGCTTGTCAAAGCGACAAATACGCCTGAAAAACGTTATTATAGAATTCATTAGCACCCACGTAGAAGATTAGAATTAGATCATCATTAATAATAATTAGCAGTGAAGTTTGAAGAAAAAATATTGTTTTTATAATTTTTGTTAATGTAAATCTTTGCATTCATTGCAATAAAAAAAAACCCCTTTTAAATTAAAAGGTAAATTAATTATAATTAATTTTAAATTAATCTTGTGCATAGCATATTTATAAACTCAAAAAAATTAGCATACTTTATGAATGATGTTTCTCAGGCCAGTTCAAGAGTCTTGTGGACCATTATCATTCCCCCTCCCCCACTCTTCTACATATTCATATTTATAAATTTTAACCTTATTGTACAGTAATGGATCATAGGTGAATAATTCAACCAGAAAAATTGAAAATAAATGCAATGTATCTAAATTAGAGATATGTTATTACCATTCCATAAAATCAATAATGTGTGGCAATTTTTAATACCATCTTAACTTTAAGACATATTCAATAACATTTTGGATAAAAAATAGTGAGTTTTATATAGTGCTTTTTATTTATTTTTATTTTTTATTTATTTTTTTAGACAAAGCTTAAGCAAAACAAATTCATAGATTTTGAAGAAAAAAAAGACCCCAGAATGACGTCAAAATCCTCAAATTTTTCATTTTGTAATTAATAATCAGTTTTGTTTATTGTAATTTTGAATGTATATAACACTGCCTGGGGGCCCCTAATCAGGCCTGGGTGCCCCCCCCCCCTGTTTGCGGTGGGGGGAGTATTGGGGGTAGTACGTGCCGGGCCTGTTTCTAAGTGCTCTCTATGACCTTTGTGCTTGGCTAATCTGTCACACATATACTTGAGCAGGTATTTTAAATAAACATTTTCAAGTTGACAACTGTCGTATCTGGTTTTTGCTGCATTTGTTCAATATTCTAGTCACTATTATTTTTTAATACATGTAAGAAAAAAAAATAACTTAAAAAATAGCTCAACTTCAAGACTATATGCTGTTTTGAGATATTCAATAGAATATTAAAAGAAAAAATATCTAAACTATTTAATTCTATAAAACCATAACAAATGGTAAGATCATATGTTTGAAAGAAATTATGTTTTACAATCAGTGTTCCTTTTCCTTTCCCATATTCTCATAAATGTGATGCCATGTTTCTGCTTTTGGTTATTTAGTAGCCAAGTAAGGAGAGAAGCCTTGTTTTGAAGTTTCTAATCTTGTGACAGCACCTCCCCCCAATTGCACTCAAGGGGTAGGGCCTTAGTGTTCTGTAATACAGCCGTCATCAAAGAATGAATAATTTTTATCTTTGTATCCACTACTTAACAATGTGTTATATCTTACCACTGTGGGAAGGTAGGTAAAATAACAAATAAGTGTAGTTTCTCAGCCCTCATGTTGGATATTTGTTCCTCCTCAGCACTATTATCATATTTGGACAGGATAAGCAAAAAGTATGTTAGCCTGCTCCTGGAGATTCCAACATTTGGACAGCACATTCTCATTACAGAATAAGTGATAATCAGAGAATTCTGACACTGTCATGACTCTTGGAGATTGAGCTGTTTTCTACTCTCCTGCATGTAGACTACTATGTTGAACTGATTATGTTATACTTGCATGTAGGTAGTTAAATATCAGATAAATGTAATATTTGCTTTCAGTTGGACAAACTACATTTTAGAAAAAAACTAATGTTCACATGCATGGCCTGGAAGTTTGTCCTCAAACGTCTCCCTCTGGCTAGGGAGATCTCTTTTGAATCTTCAGACCATTCTTACATGTGTCACTATCTTTCTCTATGAAACTCAGTCAGCTATCTCTTCTTTTTCTACTGCTCCCCTTCCTCTCATGACTGTTGTGTGCTCAATAATATTTCTGACAATATAGACACGTCCATTTCACTACATCCAATTGCAAATGTATTTATGTTTGGTGACTCTAATGCACATCATGCCGAGTGGCTTTAACACTCAGTCACTGATCTTGCAGGCATCCAAACTCTGAACTTCTCAGTCTCACAAGCAAGTGGTGGACTTCCTCATGTGTTTCTCCAGTAACTCTGAAGGACATGCTTCTCTTCTAGATCTCTTCTTTATGTCGATCCATGACTCATGTCATACTATGCAGCTCTGTTCTATTGGCACCTCTGATCATATGGTGGCATCTGTAAGCATTTCTTTCTGTTCTCCCTCCATTCTGAAACTTCCTACCAAAATATTTTTTTGTTATCAATGTTTTGATTGGGACTCATTCCGTGATTTCCCTTGTGATGTCCCTTGAAACAGTTTTTAGTTACCCTGTTCAAGACTGCGCCTCTGATGTTTCCTCTTGGTTGAAAGCTGGCATCGATGCTTTCATTCCAGCAAGGAAATTCCAAATAAGATTTAACTTGAAATTTCCTTGCTGGAATGAAAGCATTTCTTTGGTTCTCACTTGCATGTTCAGCTCCTATTGGCCACAGGAATCACAGCTGTACCGAAGTGACCCATCTGAATACAATAAACGTCTTTGTCTCTACTTGTAATAAAGGTAAGCATGTCCTAAATGATGTAAAGTTACCGTTTGCTGATAGAATGAAACAATGTATAGCATCTCAAAAGTTTGGTTCTAGAGATTAATAAACAGCAAATCCTCAAGCACTCCTGTATTCAATCAGTTTGATGTCATCACATCTACAACAATGTTGAATGCTTTGCTTACATATTCTCTTCCAACTCAGTACTTAACTTGTCTGGAGTACCCACATCTGGTTTCCAACTTAAAACAGAGGCTCAACTGAGTAATATATGCATAACCCCATCTTTGGTCTCAGACATTATTTCTAAATTAGACTCACATATAGCAAGCATAAGTAATGTAATCGCTGTCATTGTCCTAAAGAAATGTGCGTCTCTGCTGGTTCCAGTCCTATCCAAACTCTACAACTATTGTCTTTCTGCTTCCTGCTTGTTGGAAATCTTCATCTGTCGTTCCTGTTTTTAAAAACTCTGGTGAATCCTCTGATTCCTCTATCACCCTATTAACCTCTTACCACTTTTCATCAAAGTATTCAAGGCTTTAATCAATGCTTAAATAGTTAAGTATCTTACCTCTCATGGCCTACTCTTTGGCAAACAATATGGCTTCTGTTTCACCAGATCTACTGCTGATGTGATAACGACCATCACTGTATCTGTGAAACAGGTGCTTGATAATCATGAAGCTTGAGCTGTTGCTCTAGATATCTCAAAAGCGTTTGACAGGTTTTGAAAGCTCCAGGGCTATGGTCTTTCTGGAGAATTGTTTGATTTAATCCAATTGTTCTTATTGAATTGTGAAATGAAGGTCATTTTTGAATGGTTAAGCTTCCTGATGCTTTCATATGAATGCAGATGTCCCTCAAGGCTTTATCCTAGGTTCTACATTGTTTCTGATCTTCATCAATGAGCATCCTGATGTCATCATGTTCCTAAGTAGGTATCTATGCAGATGACACCATCATTTACTCCCGGCTCAATAGGAAATCTGCCAAGTCTGACAAAGTAAACCTGGCTACTGTTCTTGAAACGGACTTTAAATCAGTGGTTAATTGGGGCAGGAAATGGCTTGTTAATTTTAATGTCTCTAAAATAAAACTGCTCTCATTTAACCACCATAGAGAAACTTTGCTGCAAGCTACCAGCATGGCTGATGAAGGTCTACCTGAAAGCAACACACTATGCCTCCTTGGCCTCACTTTTACAACTGACCTGAAGTAGAACAAATATATCGGATCTATAGCTGCATCCACTGTGTTATGCCAGAAAGTTTTTCTCATTAGAATCCATCTTGCATATTTATAAATCTACCATTCATCTGTGCGTTGAATGTTGTTGGTGATATCTGATTGGATACTCCTGCTAGTCATCTCAAGGATCCTTACTTGGCATTTCCTTTCAGTCACTTTCTCACCGACATGATGTAGTATCCTGCATATTTTCTACAAATATTTTCTGATGAGCTTTTTCCCTAGTACCCCGAACATGTGAAATTCAGCATGCTACAAAATTAGCATCTAGGTCCTACCCTTTTACTGATGAAATAGTTAAATGTAACCACAACTTCTACTCAAACAGTTTCTTTTCTCACACTTCCTGCCTGTGGAACTCACTTCCATTTACTTGCTTCCCTGATAGCTACAACCTTCAAAAATTAAAATGCAAAGTCAATTGCTGTGTATCTCCTTGAATTCCGTTCATCTTTTATCCTTTCTTTAATATCCCCTGTAACCAATCTTTTCTTTTAATGTAACCCCCTGCACACTAGTGATGCTCCCACCTTTCTTGGGGTCAGTCAGTCAGTTAAGTGCCATATGTGATACATGCTTGGGCGATCATGTCTTGAAAGAGACCAGACTGACTGGGCAGAAGATTATCCCACAGTAGGTTGCCATTGCTTTCTGCAGTAGACTGTTTTTTTTTCCATTCTGTCATTCAGTTAATTGCCATTGTTCTGATATATAGAAATGTATATTCAGTGTACAAAAGCAAAAGATAGGGAAAAGGTACTAGAATGTGTCAAAAATATTTCTCTCTCTCTCTCTTTCTTTTTTTTTTTTTTTTTTTTCTTCTTTAATTTTCTTAATGTCCTGTCTCTTCAGGACATAGGCAATCATCTGTCTGAATTTCTAGGATGGGAATTATTTTTCACATGCAGACTATTCCCTATATTGTGGTCTTCAACCTTTTTTTTTTTTACTCCTGGATAACTTTTGCTCTTAATTTTTTTGGTCCCCCACCCCATCAACCATGAAAAAAAAGCTTATTTTATTTTTTACTAATAAATAAATTCAAGAATTCTATTATAGAAATAGTAAATATATATATATATTTTTATTTTAATCATATCACCCCGAGCAAGGTGGTAACGCCACTGATGTGCAGGGGGCTACATAGGAGTGAAAAGATTGGAAAAGAGAAAGCCGGAAACCACATCCTAAACAGGGAACAAGGGATGAGCCTCTTCACCTGTTCAATAGACGTGGATGGAGTGTGAACTGGGCGATAGTTTAGTCTATCTACTCCAATTGAAAAAAAAAAGTGAGAAGACTGGAAAATTTGTTTATATAAAATCCTTTTATAATTTATATGTTAAATAAATTTTATTATTAATACTTTTTTTTATTAATTTATATCAGCATATTAATATTTGTCTATACTTCTGAGATGAGGTAGTATTTACATTATTTACACTGTTCGGACTGTTATCTTCATCTTTATTGCTGTTTACAACGTTTCGGCCATTATACGCTCCGGCCTTCTTCAGGTGCTAGGAATTTTGAACTGAACACTTTATTTCGATCACTGGGGTAGAGAATTGAATTCAAAGGAGATAACTACATGGCATCCATAAGTAGCATCACACATGGAATTAGAATGATCTAACCCAGTGATCAAAATAAAGGGTTTGGTTCAAAATTCCTAACATTTGAAGAAGGCCAGAGCATGCAATGGTCAAAACATCGTAAACATAGCAATAAAGATGAAAACAGTAGATTGAACAGTGTAAATAATAAAATATATTAATATTTTTTATTAATATTTAAAATTAATATTATTATTTATTATTAATATATTAAATTTATATAATCATTTTTTTATATATCCTTTTCAGTTAATATTCAACTTTTACAATCAAAACATCTGGTAGAGTAAAAGGGATGCTAAATTACAGTGCTTGATATCATTTTCTGATAGTTTTAGAGTTGTTTTTCTATCTTTAGTATTTTAATATGGCATAAATTAATTCCAATTCTCAGTTGTAACAACCATTTCAAAGTGAAATTGCTCTATGGACCTCTAAAATATTGATCCCATTTTTTTTTTTTTTTTTTTTTTTTTTTTTTTTGGACACCCAGTAATATTACATGGACTCCCAGAATTCATACAGACCTTGGTTGAGAACTACTGGTTTCTACCTTTGTTGTGGGCTGGGCAGTGTGTACTTGGACTTAGTGCAAATAGGGTAAGCAATTACTGAGCAGCACTGAATAAGGACAAGATGTAACATCCTTACACATTGTCTACAGAACCAATACAATCTACTCCAAAGGTGAACTAAAGGATTCAGTTCAAATTTCTGTAAAGGATAGCCAAATCAAAAAGAACATGATAAAGGTTGAGAGCACACTGACCAAAGTGATAACATAGTCCTTGTGTAAATAAGGACTCCATAGACTACATTTTCATTATTATCTGTGAATTGCCATTGCCTTCTCTACAGTTATGAATTAAGAGTACTTCTTGTATATTAACTACCATCCAAGGCTAGGAAGCCCAGTCTACACTATTATTTATGTCATAGCTGGAGAGAGTGTAGAAAAGAAATAGATTCATGTTTTTCCTAAGAGCTTTATAGCAAAGTGAACAGAACAGACAAGGCTGGAATTTGAAATTGGTTCAACAGTTTCACTTTCCACATCAATAATCACTGCAGTAATTTAGGTACCTCTGCTAATTTGCAAAAAAATCAGCATAGCATGAAGAAAGAAGACCCCAAACTTAAAACGGTTTCTCCATCAAACTGTTCATGTTACTATTAAGTGCAAAGACTTAAGTATTTTTAATTATTTAAAAATTTTTTTAATCCTTTCTATGATGTTTTAAATTTTTTTTTTTTTTGATCAGCAGATGACCAAATTTTTACCATTAGATTTTAATGAAACTTTCAGGACTTATTCACTAATGAATATAATTATTTAATAGATTATTATTTTTAGAAAATCTTGGTAAAAGTTTTTTTTTTTTTTTTTTTTACATCTGTTTCATCCCTTCCATGTAATTTCATGAAATTTCAAGAAATTAAATTCTGTTTTGAAAGTTTATTTTATTAGTTAAACACAGTATTCCTTGAGAAATGTAAATCATCTTTTTTTTTTGAAAGTTACGTTTCTCTTCGAAAATCTATTTCAAATAGTAAAATAAAAAATGCAATAAAACTATGACTTTATTTAATTAGATAAGCTTTTAATTGTTTTTAAAAATTATACATATGAAGGACATTATGGTCTGAAGAAAAAAAATTTCGATGTGCCAAAAGATATTTTAGATAATTTTTTTTTTTTTTAGAGTATGGTATTTTGTATTTGACATTAAAAGACCACATATTTTATAGTTTCTTCCCATAACAGGAAAAAAATTTGGACATTTATGTCAATTCTGGTTTACCATACTTAGCTTATCAACAGATCTGGCTGTCATCAATCACTTCACTTGCCAGAAAGATATAACCTCTGTGATTAAGAAATACTTTTATTTTAAATTTCATACCATAAACAAGTAATACTTGTTTCAAATTAGATTAATTTAACTTTAAATTTGCTGATTTTCCAAAAATACCATGTCATAGATATATATTTTATGTTTGCAAGATTTTTAAAACCAACAATTAAATTTTGTTTATAAACCTGTCAATCTATCAAAATAGACAAAAAAAGATAACTTTTGAATAGGTACCTTCACTCATTTTTTTATATCTAAATTTTAAATTGAATTTTTAAAAATAAAAAATTTTTCTTAAAACATTTATTTTAGTTTTAATTGAAAACTAATGATTAAATTTACTATTTCCAGTAAGCAAAATACTCTTGTGTATTTCAAATAGAAATTATATTGATTGGAATAAAAAATTAAAACATTTTTTTTTTTAATCTTTCAATTTTTTGGCCATTTTTAAGTGATTAACACATTTGTAAACAAAAGTTAATTCTTGATTTTAAAAATCTTACAAGTAAAACATACATCAATGACACATTATTTATGAAAATTAGCAAATTTAATGTTAAATTAATCAGATTTACACAAGTATTACTTATTTATAGCATGAAATTTAGAATAAAACTATTTTGTAAACACAGTTCAACTTTATGACCTTTCTACTGTATGTTGACAGATGCTAGATAAGATAAGTGTATGGCAATTAAAAGTGACATAATTGTATCAATTTTTTTCTGTAAGGGGAAGAAACTTTTAATTTACACATAGAAATTACCATGCAAAAAAATTTCAAATACACAAAAAAATATTTGTTAATTATTTTAAAAATAGGAAGGTACGATGATTTGTATTAAACTTTTTAATTTTCGATTAGTAAATATAATCTTAACTTAATAAGTTCTTAAACTAATCCCAACAAATCTTTGAAGTATTTTTAAAATATTTTTGAAACTTTATTATAATTAAAAAAAGAAAAAAATAGGAACAATTCTTTGAAAATTTCATTATTAATCGAAAAAAATTTTTCTTAAGACTATAATGTTCTTAATTTATATCATTTATTGAAGCAATTAAAAGCTTATCAAATTAAATAATGTCATAGTTATATTGCAGTTTTTATTTTATTATTGGGAGCAAATTTTCAGAAATAAAGGCCAAATTTTTCAAAAATATAGTTTATTTACATTTGCCAATGAGTCCTGTGTTTCATTAATAAAACCAATTTTTCCAATAGAATTTAATTTCTTAAAATTTCATGAATTTATATAGAGTTGAGTAACAGATGTAAAAAAATAATTTTTACCAAGACTTTTTAAAAATAATAATTTCAGAAATAATTTAATTAATTTTTGAATAAGTTCTGAGAATTTCATTCAAATCTAGCACTTATTTGATTTTTGCAAGAATTTCCAAATTAATGTATTTGTCACCAAAAAAAACAAACTGAGTTATGTAATATTACATAAACTCTTGTAACAATCTGGTTACCTGCTAACTAAAATCAAAACATTTTTTTACCAAAATTTTGTATGTGTTAGAAAGGATTAAAAAATTTTTTAAAAAATACTTAAAAAATACTTTGATCTTGCCTCGTAATAATAACAAAAACATTTTGATGGGAAAAGTTTGGGGCCTTTTTTAGTCATACTATGCTGTTTTTTTTTTTTTTTTTTGTTTTTTTTTCAGCGATTTAGTGAAGGTACCTACGTAGGTACCTCCACTCTTTTTGATATCTAAATTTTAAAGTGAATTTTTAAAAATAAAAAAAAAATTTTTGAAGCTTTCATTTTAGCTTCAATAGAAAGCTAAATGATTAAATTTACTATTTCCAGTAAGTAAAATACTCTGGCATATTTCAAATAGAAATTATATTGATTGTAATCTCAACATTTTTAAAGTTTTCAAAGAACCACACATCCTATCTTTCAATTGTAATAATATATGGTATAATAATACAATATCTTTCAATAATTCTACCTTTTAAAATTTCTTTTTAAGTGTTTGCAGTTGTATTCTCCTCAATTTTACATTTTAAAGTGATATAATCAACAGCTGATGGTTATCCACTTCTGAGTTTTATTTCAAGTGACAAGTTTAAAATGCTTAAACCAGTTTTCAGCAGTAGTCATTTCCTCACACTTCTCTAATTCTGTGAGGAGTGTCATTAGCTTTGGGGTCCACCGAATGCATTGAAATTGCCAGAATCTCAATCCAGCATTATAACATCTGAAAACAAAAAGTACAGCTGAATTGTATTGATAATAATAATCATGTATGATAATGGAATCATAGAATGACTTTAGATCTGTACATGAAGTAAGCTTTGAGTTATGGAAGATTTGGCTTTTCAAAATATTACCATGTTCACAAAGAAAATGAAGAATACGAATTAAGTTGAAATACAAAATTTTATCTTCCAGATTTGTTGTTTTACAAAAAAATGTCTCAAGTCAAGTTTCTTCTTTTTAAGACTGTTTTCGTGTGACCAGAAATACACCAGACAAGAGACTAAAATTTGATACATTGTCTTCTAATTTTATTAAAAGCACTAACTTCTGTAAGAATATTCAACAGAAGTATGTTAAATTCTATTTGGTAATGTGTTAATTGAAGGGGTATAAAATTTTTAATAACTACTACTTAAAAAGCTGAACAATTGCAGATTAATCTGTTAAAAATGCTGTATAAATTTTTAAATTTTATCTTTCTCCATATTAAAAGTGAATTAAATTTTATCTTAAGTTGATATCCATTCACAAAAAGGCTATTGCATTTTATTAATTTTCAACAAATAGAGGTCTTGATTTTGTTTAGAATTGAATGTGTCCGCTATAATTTGAATCTATAATTTATTCATTCTATTTTTACATGGAAAAATGCACGCATAAAAAGTAATATTCTAAAGATTATATTAAACCTGGAAAAGAACAGGACAAGTTATTAAAACTGGAAAAGTAAAGGACAAGATATTTTAGTGAAGTAAATAATAAAAAATTTCTTACTTAAAATATTGCAGCTAAAAATAATTCAAATTCTATTTTTAGCTGCAATATTTCAAGTAAGTCCATGAAGACCAGATAAAATTAACATTTATATTCACTATGCAGCCCTTGAAAGAAATAAACGAAAACTAGGGAGGCAGAAGGGGGCCAAGCTTCACCCTCATTTTAGCTGGCCTACTCGGTTGTGCCCCCCACCCCCATAAGCTTTAAAAATTTATGAAGCTGATCAGTCTCTGATTTTGATAAGATTTCATCTTCAGCACTTTTCCCTCTGCATTTTCTTTTACATTTAGCTTTTTAAGGATACAAGTTTGAAAGAAAAACAAACAGATAAAAACAGACATGTTGTTAGGGAGGGAAAGAGACTTTAATAGTTATATTTTCATATCTGAAGACGTTAATTACAAATAATGTCCCCAATTTCTTTTCTTGTATTTATTTTTTGTGCTTCAAAAAGTTTTGTAGAAAGAAAATCACTGTTCTGCTTGTATTGATGTTAGTATTAACTTTTTGATTTTGTTTTGAAATTAACTTCTCTTGTGTTCCAACAGTTTCGGAATGGAAAAGAGAATAGAAAGAGAATGGAAAAGAGAATAGAAAGAGAATGGAAAAGAGAATGGAAAAGAGAATAAAAGAAAGAGAATGGAAAAGAGAATAGAAAGAGAATGGAAAAGAGAATAGAAAGAGAATGGAAAAGAGAATAGAAAGAGAATGGAAAAGAGAATCTAGAATAGATTAGAACTCCACTACTATGAACGAAAAGTTATTCTGTTTAATTTAGTGAAGTAAATACTTATACTCTAACTAACTTCTAAGTTGTAAGGCTTACAGCCTATCGTGTTGAATACACCGGTTCTCACTCAATCACTGAAGTTAAGCAACGTTGAACCTGGTCAGTACATAGATGGGTGACAGCTTGGGAATACCAGGTGCTGTAAGCATATGTGCGTTGTGGTGCAGTGGATATCGGCTCAGAAAGAGAAATTGGTGAGCCGAGTTCGAATTCCAGTTGAATACTCTGCATTCACTTAAGCACTGGTACCCTTGAGAAAGGTATTAATTCATCCCTTCCCTCCATTTATGGGTTAAATAACAAGGGTAGGACTTGGGGACCCTGCCCTTAAAAACAAATCCCAATGAATCTTGATACTCGAAAAGAAAAATGTAAAAATAAAATAACCTTACCCAAAATCATTGGTTATAACCTTAAATGATCCCGTAAGGATTGATAGGTCGTTAAATCTCGAAACAAACAAACAAAACTTCTAAGTTGTGTATACGATAGTGGTGTAAAATATGAAAATGAACATGCTGCTTGTGTTTGAACCCCACCACCTCCTCAGAAAAATCTCAGCCCCTAAGTGGCCCTCCCACTTTCACATTTCCACAATTGCCACTGCCGGCTACTACTTACAATGCCCACTACTAGGTGTCTCTTGACTTACTGTTGGGTCCATGTTTATTATTTAAATGTATCATCATTTTCTGCACAACCACCATCTTTTGCTACTCCGTTAGAGCAAGGGATAATTCTCATTTTTCATGGTTTTATTATGGCTTGATTGTCATCTCTTATACTGGTGGTGATTAATTGAGCACAGTTTTTTTTTTTTTTTTTCAATCTACCATCCGCCCGTGCATTGAATACTGCTGCCATATCTGGGCGGGTGCCCCTGCTGTTCTCCTCGGGCTTCTCGATAAGGTTCAGAGGAGGGTCTGTAATGTGATAGATACCAACTTGGCAGACCGCCTGCAGTCTCTCTCCCACCAGCGAGACGTGGCTTCCCTGTGTCTCTTCTATAAATACTTTCACAGCTTCTGCTCCGATGAACTTAGATCACTGGTGCCCCCTAAATACGAATTTGCACGAGATACTAGATTAGCAACTAGATCCCACCCTTTTACAGTGAAACCGATAAAATGCAGCCGTAACTTCTACTCCAACAGTTTCTTTCCTCGCACTTCCCGACTGTGGAATTCTCTTCCAAACGATTGCTTCCCCAACGGCTACAATCTCCAGGAGTTTAAATGTAAGGTCAATAGACACCTCCTAACACACTAACCTGCTCCCATTCTATCAAGCACTCTTCCCATCTGCCCAACCCTCATCCTCGCTATCCTTACTCATCTGTCACCTTCCTCCTGTTATTCCCTATGTCTAACCACTCCTTCTCTTTACCTTCCCCTATGTAGCCCCATGCGCAATAGTGGCAGTGGAATGCCTTGCTTGGGGTGAGATGATTAAAGAAAAAAGTGTAGTTGACCGAAAAGTGATATATGTGCATGAGGGTGCACTATGGAGAAATGCACATACAAGTTGTGAAGAACCAATCAGACTGTGAGTATATTCCTACATGTCTATGAAGGACTAATTCTTACAGGAATTTGTAACTCAAAAAAGGTTAACCAATGATCTATGTTGTCAGTAGAATAGATGTCTTCATTTATTTATGTCATTTTGTCATTCTTCTTCAAAAAGTATATCATCTCTACTGTTGTCCAGTCAGTGAGAAATGGTCACTAACCGCTGAAATGTGTTGTTTTTTGTTTGTTTCTCCCAGTGTTGGCTTATACAATGGACTAGACATCTGAGCTACAAAGAAGTTTTAAAGAAAATGGGAACAAAAGGCATGATTATAATTATACTTAAAATAAGACAGAGACAGTTGAGATTTCTGGGATATATAATAAAAAATAGCTTAGAAAACACTCATAGGGCATAGTGATTTGGGATGGTTGGAGGCAAAATCAACCCACCTAACAACTAAGTGAATGGCAGAGTGGAAGGGTAAAGAAATATTGCTTTGACAAATAAAGAATAGGAAGTTTTGGAGTGCCATAATCACCAAAGTCTTGAAGGCACATAAAAAATATACAAGCTTATTTTTAGCGCAAACCTTTTGCATTTTTGTATGAACATGTCCATACATTTACACAAAATGCTGTGTAAATTTTGTCTTTCAAAACTATATAAGATCTTACTTTTCTTGTTCAAAAGTTAAAAAAATACTAATTTAAAAAATACTAAAATTACTAAATACTAATTTTTTTAAATGCCCAAAAAAGGTAAAACCTAAATTTAATCTCTCTCTCTCTCTCTCTCATATTTAATGATTCTATAAGACTTGCATCACCAGCTTTATTTTTATGAAAATGATGAAGGTGAAATGTCATGATTAGCACAATAAAGAGGGAATTGTAAAGAATATTTATATTGTAAAATCCAGAAACACCTCTCTCAGTATGTAAGCCAATTTCCCCCTCTCTCTCTCTCTATCTATCTATCTATATATATATATATATATATATAATTCGTCCTTATTAAATCTCTGAAAAAGCTTGTTATAAGTGAAACATGTTAGATTAAAGACACTTTTTCCCTACTTATTTTTTATTTATTCTATTTATATATATATATATATATATATATATATATATATATATGCATGCACACAGTCTGTCAAAAAAATGTATGCACACTTCAAGATAGGAAAAACTTGTATAAATATTGTAATACTAAATTTAATCAGACAACATGAGATTAATAAAAGTTACCTTTGGACTCTTCAATCACAAGAGATGCTCAAAATGGTGACCTTTAGCTTCCAGACAACCATTTGTATGTCACACTACTACTGCTTGGTCAACATTGGCCAAAGTGTCCACTGGGATTGCTGTATATGCATTTTCAATTTCTTGTCTAAAGGCTACCAATGTACAGTGTTATCGCAATTTGATAAAACTATGAAAGACCAATTTTTCCTTTCCTAGTGTGTGTATACTTTTTTTTTTTTTTTTTTTTTTTGCAGACTTTTGTGTGTGTCTGTGTATATATTACAAGAAAATGGAAGAACACGTAGATTAAAACCCACTCTTCAAGCATTTACTTTTATAAAGAGTGCTCGATACAGAGTAGAGCTTAATATTGTAATTTTGTTATTACAATGGCTTATAAAAGCATAATATCATAACATAAATTTTCATGTTTCAGAACTTTTTCTTCAGGTGATATGTTAAAATAAATGGTGAAAATGATTTATTTTTAAAATATAAGATGAATTTATGGCTATTTAGAAAATTAGGGAGTGGTAGTTGGAGAAAATGTTTTAGGTGTATTGTTTTGAAACATGAACATTTTTGTGTAGTGATATTATGCTTTTATAAACCATTGTAATAACAAAATTACAATATATAACCAATTTAAATTTATATATATATATATAAAACATGAGCATTTAAAAAAAAATGGTAAATGATAAAATCAGTTATTGCAAATTGCCTGAAGACACCACTCATAGTAGAAACCTAGGTCGCATAATAACTCATTTACAAATGGAAAAATATTCAAAAGTTCTACAATATAATTGTATTGAACACTTTTTAATACAAATGTGCACTGGTCTAATCTTATTATGACCAAAAACTAAGTAATTAAACAATCAGTATATATATATATATATATATATATATATATATATATATATTGTGGATGACTATATATATATATATTGAAAACTTAGAGTGGGCTGAACAATTACAATGTTTTAATCCTTTAGGAATTCATTGGGGTAAGTTTATATTTATATTGATGCAAACACATGAACGAAAGGGACGCACTGAAATTTTAAAAGTGAAAATATGTTTTGGGTATATATTCTAGCCAATTTTAATTAGATACATTTCCTTTAAGTTTATATTTCCATCACTTTTGTTATTAAATATCCCACATGGTGACAATAGGAGATCTGCCCAAAATGGTGAAACTTTGTAAGAACCTTTCAAATTTTCTGTGGATGACCTATTGATTGAAGCACTTGCTAAATATTTTCATCTTAGTAAATTTTCGCTTTTAATTAGAGTATCATTTTTTTAAATGAAAATTGTGGCCAGTCTCATTTTTGGTGAGCAAGTACACAATGTCTGAAGTTTTTATACAAATCAAATAAACCTCAATAATTCAAAGTTCTGGACTAATATTTTGTCAAGTTTGAATACGTCTATTTCCACCCATAGTAAAATATTGTACTAAATTGTCTACTATTTTCAATGGTTTTTGAGATATTTTAAATTCACAAAAATGGACTAAGTGAAGTTACTATGCAGATTAAACTAATATTAGTTTAAAACTTCAGAAATGTCATAAAAACTATTTTTTTTTTCTTTTTGTTCGTAATGTATGTTGAAACCTGAGTAAAGGGAAGGCTCTAGCAAATGCTGAAAAAACAGAAAAATAAACAAAGTTATTCAGTGAGGAAATGTTCACATTGGAGATATCAAAAGAGCTTTGCAGAGATCATCGGACGATAATGAAAACTGTTGAATTTATAACGAAGATTAGAACTTGAAGCAAAGGAAAAAGTTTTAAAAACTTGCTTCCTCGAGATGAACGTAAACTGAGGTGAGTTATTGTGAAACAAACACTTTTGACCAGCGCTCAGATCTTTGAAAAGGCTGAAATTGAGGGAGTCAAGGACAAAAGGTGTAGAATTGAATTGTAAATTGAGATCTGTAAAAAAAATCTAGGTAAACTTTTCCCACTAAAGCAATTATATTAAAGCATCAGAATTGGGCCAAGAATTACATGAAAATTGACTTTTCTAAAGAATTTTCACAAACACATCTTAATTGACATGTGATGGACCTGATAGATGGGAGAAAATGGATTCTATCCAATTCAGACAATCCTGTGCTTAAAAGAAAACAAGGAGATGGTAGTGTTATGATATGAGATGAAATTGTTGATGAAACCATCATTGAACCATTCTTAGTCAAAGGTGTTAAACTGAACAATGGTAACTATGCAATTTTATGAACAACATTTTCTTTGCATGGTGCATGTCCCAGCCTCGCAGTTTCAAAGTGATGTGAGTATTTATTCATGACAACACTCCTTCTCGTGTATCTAAACTTACCTGTGAATTCTTTGAGCAAAAAAGATTTACAGGAGAAAAGATAATGGATTGGCCACCATCAAGTCTTAATCTAAATCCGCTTGAAAATCTATGGTCAGTTGTGAAGATTAAATTATATGAAAGTGACAAACAATATAACAGCAAAGCAGAGCTATGGGAAGCAATTAAAACTATCATGTCTAAAATTAAACTTGCTGAAGCAAAAAAAAATGAATTAACAAAATCAATCTATTACTGGTGTCACATACCTGTCTCGACGATAACCATCAAGATGTTTACATGTCGATTCGGGTATATTGCATTTTCACATCTATGGACAGATACGGGTTATCTGCCCCAGATCATGACAAATGGACAATGGTAAACAAAAAAAAAATAAAATAAGATCGATATAATCGAACGGCAACCTTCCCAGGTCTGCTTCAATATATCAACACAGGCGCTGACCAGCAATTCAAGGATGAACGTTGAGACGAGATGATTTTGATATAAAATTTTAATAAGTAATAAAAGATCAAAATAAAAAGAGAAATATTTAAGTATGAATTAGAATGTCCAATGACCTGAACCTCAAAATTATATTTGGATACCCAACGTAGTCGAAATAGCCATTTACAATATACAGTAGTAAATATGAATGAATACAGGCGACTATGAATGCAAAAGATTAACACAAGAGAAAATGAGGAGAACCATATTATTTATAAACACTTGGTATGGTGTATGTGGTAACATAATATTCGTGGAAGTGTATGCGTATTCTAACATGGGTCTAAGAGCATAATAACTTATCTTTATATCAGTTCCTTCTCTCTTTCTTTTACTGTCTTTTCTGTCTTCTTCTTTCTTTATACACTTGAAATGTATGTAGTTATGACTGTTTCTGTTTCTTTCAGTTGACTATTATATTTTCAGCATACACATATTCTGAAATGTTCGCACATTTCTTTATTCTTTTCTTCAACTAGCGTCATATTTTCTGTACTCAAATCATTCTGCTTTGTTCTTTATCTTCAAAATATCTTCCTTTATATGTTGACTGCTCTGTGTTGCTATCTCTCTTTTCTTTTCTTCTCTTCTCTTGATAAACCACTTGGCCTTGCTTTCTTTTTCTTCTTTGAATAAACTGGAATTAGCATATGAATTATATTACAGCTTTTCTTCTTATCTTCATCACTATCTTTCTTTTTTCCTTGATAAAACAATTCAGCTTCGCTTTCTTCTTCTTCCTTCAACAAGTAGGAGTCAGCATACAGATAATTGGAGTAGATAGATCTATCTATCGCCTGGTTCACACTCCACCCTCGTCTATTGAACAGGTTAAGAGGCTCATCCCTTGTTCCCTGTTTAGGATGTTACCGCCTTGCCTGGGGTGATACAATTAAAAAAAAAATATTACAGTTTCTTTCATCTTTGTTGCTATATTTCTTTCTTTCTCAATAAATAGCTCGGCTCCGTTTTCTTTCTTGTTCTTTTAACAGATATAAACCAGTATACAAATCTTCTCTTATCTTCGTCACTATATTTCTTTCTTTCTTTTTTGATAAAATGATTCATCCTCGCTTTCTTTCTTGTTTTGATGAATAAGTTCAGTCTTTTTCTTATCCAGAGTTGGTTAAATTATGCTATTATCTCAAATGCGTTTTCCCTTCATTCATCATTTATCAGTGTGCAGCAAATATGACTTGTTCTGTTGAGCTTCGACCTGCAACTGACTTCAAACTTTTGCTTTCCACGTGATTTGTTTTTGGCGCGAATTCTAACTCCTGCTGCTTGACGACTTGCAACTGACTTCCATGTCTAGCTTATTTCCTGTCTAGACATTTGTTACTAAGGATATCTGGGTCAACTAGACTTGACCTGCTTTTCCAAAACTGACTCCAGTTTCCCACGTGATCATCTCCTTGTTACCATGCAGAGACCATTCTCAATATATGTGTGTAGGTGTGTGTGCAGCTATCCATATTCGTAACACTGGCTCTTATTAAGAAGAGTCACTATATTAAAAAGGATTCAAAGGCTTATGTGTTGTTTGTTCTATTATAGGTGATCAATTTTTGATTTCATTAACTTTCAATTGAAGTAAAATGTGATTATCTGGTTTTGCCTAATAATGTCTGAAAGCAGGAACAAAACACCAAACTAAACAGAAAAGAAGTTACACTTGCAGGAATAAAAATGGACCACACACATTTAACCCACTCATATCTCCTGAGAAAAGAAAATCAACCTTTCTATATACCATGTCAAACCCCTTTCACAATTAAACACATTCTAACAGACTGCATTGATTTCGCAGCAACAACAAAACAAAAAAAAAGCATATCACTTATATATCAACTAAAGCAAAATAACACAACTCACAATTTATCAAAAAACAAAACAAAACTTCCAACTGAATGCTACTCAAATAAAACATTCCTAATTATACTTCCCCGGTCTAAAATGATCACAAAACAGAAAATCACAAATTGCAAAACAGATTTATTCAAACTCAGTATAACCATATGCCCAGAAAACTGATCTAAAGAATACGGTGCTGGCCTTATATGACCTTTCGAGGTAGACAGGCCATTAAACAAAACAAACAAACATTTTTTCTGAATACATCAAATAATTTCAATAACTTCAATAAAACATTGATACTACCTAAAATTGTAATACAGACTTTATTTTGACATCTAAATTAATGTAGAATTTGACAATTTTTTTCAAACCAAATTTAAATTATTGAAATTTATATGATTTGCCTTATAACTTCAGACAGGGTGTAATCTATTTAATTAATGCATTTAATGTTGTTTTCTAAAAGATTCCTTTTGTGCTCATATAAACTTTTAATTAAAATTTCTTCTTATTTCTTTATATTTCTTGTAGCAATTATTATAGATAACTGTAAATTCCTCTTCCAAGTTTTACCTTATTGTTTTGTATTAAGTCTTATTGTTTTAGATATAGTTGTGACAAATTTTATGTTGAGTTTAGATAAATTCTTTTCAGTTGTACTTGAGTTAGTGGGTAGAATAATATATTTGACTAATTGGGTTTGTTAGGAAGGACTGTTTTTGTACTTTTGTTTCACAATGAATATGAAGGGTATTGGATGAGCTTGAAAGTATTTTCAATGGATGCCTCCTGTTCATGTAAATACTAAAGGCTGCAAATTCTTAATGCTCTTAAATAGAATCTGATGATTATTCTGAATTTTATTTGTTTATGATGGGAATAGAAATTTGTGAGATCATTTTTATTTTTTGATTTTCGGTGAACATTTTGTTTTAAGCTACTGTTAACATGATGTGGCATAATATCTAGGAAAAGCAAAGTTGGAACTGGAAAAAAAACATTTAAAATGTTGATTGTGCTGCAGCTCTTCAGACCTTCAGCTATTGGTTTGACAGATTTTGTCAGGGAGATTTTAACTTAATCAACCACACTCTGGATGACCTTTTGACATTTATAAAGATACTTTGCTCACTATTGTGAAGAATAAACTGAAGATTTTGACAGAGAAAATATGAGTGAAAATTGATAATTCAACTGCTTTTCACCATAGGAAGAGACTTTTGGTTCATTTCCAAACTTGACATGTGGCTGTCATATTCTCTGATGGAACTGAACAAACTTGATCATGTTTCTGCAGGGATTTCTTTGTTGTCACACAATGAAAAAGAGCTGTTCTTAGACAGTATTGTCACAGATGATGGAAAATGGATTTTGATAATGTTTGATATAAACGTAGCTGGAAACAAATGAATGTGCAGAAATCTTGGCTAAAGTAGTCTTGTCTCCAATGAAGGTGTTTCTGTTTATTTCATGGGATTGGTGTGTGTGTGTGTGGGGGGGGGGGGTAATTCACTTTGAAATTCTTCCTGCTGGTGAAACAACAATTGCTAAGAAGTATTGCGGCTAACTTGCCAGTCTCTATGCGGCTATTCAAGAAAAGTCTGATTTTGACAGATCGCAAAAGTTATCATTTTCCACCATGACAACAAGACCGCATGTTACAAAACGGACCTTGCAGAAGACTAAACAGTTGAAATGGGAGACCCTCCAGCATTCCATTTTATTCTCTTGACTTGGATCCTTTGGATTTTCATTTGTTTCAGTCTCTACAGAACAGAACAATTTAAATGATAATTTGACTCTCTATATTTAGTTGAAAACTACCTCACCACATTCTTCTAACAAAAAACAAAGTTGCTAAAAAAAAATGGCATCAGCAAGTTTGTAGAATGATGGAAGACAGTTGGAAGTTAAAAACAGTGGAGATTATATCAGTCAGTCAGTTAATTGCTATACATGATACACACTTAGATGATCATGTCTCAAAAGAGACATGACTAACTAGGCAGAAGATTTTGCCACAGTAGGTTGCTATTTTTTTCTGTAGTAGACTGGTTGCCAACCAATACTGTAGAATCCAATCTGTTTTGCTATTCGACCCATAGCTGGAGGGAGAAGAAATGGAGTAATACTTTTTCCAAGGGTATTTGCATGTAAGTGATGCAACAAATTAAATGGATTTCAAACTCTCGTTCATAGCTGATATTCATTGCATCATAGTACATATTTAATTATTATTGTATACTTGGTTAAAAAAATGTTTATAAATTATTATTATATACTTGACTAATAAATAGTTTTTTCTGAGTGTGTAAAATTTTGTTTTTAATTTTTTAATCAGACAAAAACCTTTGCAGTGATCTAATATATATTTTCTCTGTTTCTGTGTTTTTACAAGTATTTTCCTATCTTAATAAGAAAAGAAGTTTGCAAAAGAAAATTGATGCCATGACCCCTTTTTTAACACTTCTAATTGGTAGCTATTTCAGCTTCTCTTTAATACTTTGACCTTTTTTACAGTGTGTTCTCTCACAACTTTCTACATTATCTACTAGTTGATGCAAAATATATGAAATCTCCAGATTTTCTTCCTTCATTATTATATATCTAAGGCTTAAATTTTGAAATTGTTTAATCTTGTATTAAGTGCAAGTAATGTATTTTAAATTACAGGGTGTGATGGATAAACTATCATCAAAAATGAAAATAACACTGACATCTCATTTTAACATATATTTACCAAAATTACATAAAAATATCTTCAAAAATATGTGTCACTTTCTCACCAATGTGTGACAGGTCTGCTTCCCTCTTTTTTCCACAAATATTTTCATGGCAATTTTTTTTTTTTTTTTTATGATCTTTCCTCCTTCATGCCTGGACTACATGAATTTAAGCATATTGTTAGATTGGCAACTAGGTCTCATCATTTGACTGCTGAAATAGCTAGATGTAATCAGAGGTTCTATTTTAAGAGTTTCTTCTCACCTGTGAAATTTCATTTTGATTTCTTGCTTTTCTGTCTCCTATAATCTTCAAAAATTTAAATACAATGCCAAGTTGCCATCTTTTCTTCCTGAAACCTCTTCCTTTAATGTCCTTTCTCTTCACATCTCTTAAACAATATATATATATATATATATATATAGGGAATGATGGATAATTTGTCGTTTTAGTTATGCAAAAATGAAAATGATGCTAATACCTCATTTAAACAAATATATTTAACTAAATTACACAAAAATATCTTAAATACTAAAGAGTAAATTTATTCAACAAAAGTGCTATTGGCTTCAATCATGGCCTCCAGATGACTTCAAGATCTCCTACAACTCTTCTGGACACTCTCCTTATTTAAGTTGGTGAATGCTGCCATAATCCTTGCTTTCAGTTCATCTTTGGTCTTACAAGGAGTTTTGT